>BJFM01001590.1:4329-17696 GCA_016586285.1 Arothron firmamentum
CCCCCCCCCCCCCTTCACCATGAGCCACTAAGTCGTCTGACTAAATCTGGTGTGTTAACCTGCCTGTTAAATCATGAGTGCCACTGCGTTTGCACATTCTTAAACATTTGTCAATCTCGCTGTGCTGTTTGTGTTGGCAGAGAAACAGTGGACAATTTTTCCGGGCAATATCCGGCAGACAAACTGGAAAAACGTGATTTTGGTGCGCACACTTAATGTTGTTTCTCTTGACAGTCTAATCTAGGGAGAAAGTAGTGATTTGGGGGGTGGATGCTGGATGTGGGAAAAAATGACGAGCATCATGGAAAACAAGGCCTTGAGTTAAAATAGATGCAAGGGAAGTTTTAAAAGCAAATCAAGAGGAAGCAAAAGAATGCAACTGTGGACATGGGATCTTTTCTGGAAATGTCAACACTTGCCTGACCTTTGACCTCTGTTGGTTTTGTGGGTCACGCCGATTAAGAGCCTGTGACCCTGCAGGAATGTGTCTCGCTAGCAAACACCACAACGCCGCGGCGTTTCACAGCTCTCCTCCGTTATCTCCTCCATCCCTGCCTTTTTGCCATCCCTCGCTCTCTTCTTTCCTCCTCACAGCATGCGGAGGAGGCTCTTTCATCTTCCGTGTTTGCGGTTCTCTGCCCTGTTATTGAAACTGGCCTGTCAAACATCATATATTCCCATAAGTCCATCTTCCACACTCACAGTTTCTCACAACAAATTAATTATTTAAATGGGGATTTTGTAGACCAGAAATTGGCAGCGTGATTAATTTATGGCATCACCCAGAATGTGGTGGGTGAGAATGTGAATAGTAAAGACATTTCAGTGAGATATTTGCTGTATAGAAAACTGTTTCCTGTTTCTTTCTCTAAGGCTTAGGTACTAAAAATAAACTTCTGTGAACATTCTTTCAAATCCTCCAAGGAATAAAATAATTTTCATGACATAGCTAACGCTGCTAAATTTGTAATCTGAGCTAATGACAGTGTCACCCGCTGTATCTGTAACTTGTGACAGTCGCAGGTCTCGAACAGTGTAATGCAAAAACAGGATAAGGCGTCTCTGCTGTTCCTCTCTATTACTGTCACAGAGGATTTATGACGCTGTTCAGCATGTGCTGCAGAGACTTTATTAATGGAGACGGAGCTCCTCTTCATCCTCCAGACCTCCCTCCAGTCTTAGCCCTCTCCCCTGCGCTCCGTGCCTTTCCCCTGCATAGCTGTAATTAATGTGCTGGCTGATTCAAACGAAGGCCATTGTGGAAGCTATGGTGGGACAGCAGTGTGACTGGGGGCCATCTAGCGCCCCCTCACCCCCAAAATACCCGGGGTTTTTGCTTCAAGGTGCACTGGCTGCAGCTGCGGCTCCGACAGGGCTGCGGGCTCCAATCGCCCTCCGACAAAATACGCGGCACTTCTATTTTGGTCGGATGCACGGCGACAAAATAGCACAATGCATCGCCGTGCCGGACAGGAAGTCAGGTGCAAAGCGAAAACAAAACATCTGGGAAATTATCAAAATAAAAAGTCCCGTATTTCAAGCGATCGTTTTCAACAGGTCCTAAGTCTTGTGAGGGTCATCTCGTAATCATTCTAGACAAGGGCGAAGAAAGACTCGTCATCGAAGTCCAAAGCCGTACCATTATTTATGAGGTGTCACATCCTTTTGAAAAGGATAATATAAAAAAGACATGGCATGGAAAGCGATTTCAGAAGCAAGAGGAGTAAATGTTAAATTACTCAATTAATTCTTACAGTGTTTAATGTTGTTTTTTTTTTTGTGGTAATATCACGCAGTCGCACGTGATTTCGTTTTCAGCGTCCTGTTGGAGCCGCACCGCGCTGACGCAGCCGGTGTACTTGTACCGGAGCGAAAGCCGCAGCTGCAACGCAAAGGCGTTCTCTGAATTTTTGGGGTCAGGTTCCCCTTTATCTCCCGCAGTTCATGCACATTTAAGGGCATTTGTACTTCTGGCGGCAGCATCACAGTCCAAGCAGGGAGGGAACGTTCAAAAATTCCCTCTGTCACACAGTCCACTTCTTTGCCAAGTTCCTCTGAAACTTATTTCATGTTTTTGACCTTTTAAATGCGTCCACACGGTGCATTTGTCTGCTGTTACGCCTATCAGGATGAAAACACACACTTGGGGACGAGTCAGAGGAGCTTTAAAAAAAAAAAAAAAAAAAAAGAATCAAAGCAAAGCTGCGGTACTTAAGTGTTCATAAATCATGTTTAGCAGTTGGGTTTTGGCCTGCTGACAGTCAGAAGTTGTCAAACTTAAAATGAGACTTTTAAAATCACAATCTCTGTCTTTTTTTTTTTTTTCATAGTGTGTCGAGCATCTGTGAATGTCGAAGTGGCTCCTACAGTGGAGGCTGTGAAAGGAGAGACTGCACAGCTGCCATGTAAATACACCGTCTCGCCACCAGTGAGCAACACCATCGTTGAGTGGTACATTGTAAGTAATTCCTAAATCCATTTGCTAAAATGTAATCCAGATTTAATTCAATCGTCGCCATGATTCATTCGTCTTCTTATTGGGCGCAGGAAGAGGAGCATGGAACCAGGATGCGCGTCGCTTTCCGACCTCATGGCGGACAGGGCAAAAGTGACGATGAATCCCCCCTGAGCGGCCGCGTCTCCATCGGGGAGGACCTGGCTTTGACCATCTCCTCGGTTCAACCTTCCGACGAGCTTGTCTTCTACTGCCAGGTCACAGCTGGTCCCTCTGGGGTCGGAGATGCCCCCACTACCCTCAAAGTCTTCTGTGAGTTTGCCTCTTTGTCCTTTTCACATGACACTTTTTTTTTAAAGTCCCCCTCCCTCCCTAACACACACACACACACACACACACACACACACACACACACACACACACACACACACACACACACACACACACACACACACACACACACACACTTTCCCATCAGCAATGTAAGGAATTTATGACTTGTTTTGTTACCATCACTCCCAGTGAAGTTTTATAGCCTTCAATCACAGCTGCGTGTCTGTTCACGCTTACTTACTTTAAAGTAGCTAAATGAATGCTTTTAATGTCCTTCCGATTGCATTTCACTCATACACACACATACACACACTGTGTATACATACAGTATATGTATATAGATAGATAGATTTTTTTTTTTTTTGGTCATGATTTCTCTTTTGATAACCTACTCACCGATCAATTGATGAGTCTAATCACTCTTGACATGAGCCATTAATAGTTCATTCGCACCTGTCATATCTCATATCTCACCTTAATTACAACCAAGATTTATCTCTCAAAGGACTGACCCTCGATTCAGGCCGACCGAGGCCGCTTTTCTCCCCTCAGCAAAAATCAGTCGTACTTTGGGGCTGATCTATGGCCTGATGGAAATCATGGAAACAAAAAACTCATATTTGCATTTTTTTGGGCTGGCCTGGCTCTTTGCACGCTCAGGGAAACAAAATCATAAAACAGCCAATTAGACGTCTCTGACCAAGTCAGTCGTAAGGGAAAAAACTCGCTACAGAGCTGGTTAAAAAAAGGTTTTTATAGATGCCCTTAATGGCCACAAGTGTAAGCAAGCAGCCTTTCTCACTCTCTCCCTGTCTGCATTCAACAACTTGACTTATTATGGGGTGAACTATAGCGCGGCTGCCCTGCTTTAGATGCATTGAGCGGAATTGCGAGGACGCATAGCAACGATAGCCTGTCCCTCTCTGGAGGCTCCCTCTGCTGCCCAACAACGTCTTCTCTTGCCCTGTAGCCTCCAAAGTTCCACATTTGCATTGTGACCAAAACAACCCTGGTTCAATTAAACAGCTGTGCACGTCGCCATGTTTAACTGGCGTATGAAGAGAGCACGCTATATATAAAAGAAAATACTTTCAGAATCCACATCGTTCTCTTGCCAAAAGTTGTGCTATTGGCCATGGAGCCAGAAGCCCACCTGTTTTTTTTTTGTTTTTTTTTTAAGTAACGGGGGGATGGGCGTGTTTAGACACACCCATTGTTAATCAACTGATTGTGCTCAACCAATCTAAAGCATACGTCTGCTGCATGATTCATTATTTATGCCGCCAACTGTGCAAAATCAGGCCTGCCGCACCCACAGCGTGGTTAATAGATTCTAGGTGGGGCACTGCAGATAGCCAGTGTATAAAAATACACTCATGTATTTTACAAGAATTCCAGAAAGGTTTGTGCATTTTCTTTTTATGGTTAGATTTCAAGTGTTTCATTGAAAAAGTACATTGTGGATGCTGCATGTTCAGTGCATTTTTGAGAGTCCCCCCACTACCTTAGAAAGAAAAAGAGTAAAACAAAGACAACACAGCCCATGAGACGTAGGAATACCCTTTTACTGTTTATTTTTATAAGCGGCCAACAGCTGCAGGCGGTGATAAGTTAACCTTGCATGTGAACAAGCGAGGGAGGGGAATTAAGGGGAGAAACACACACACACACACACACACATACACACACACATGCACACACACACACACACCTGTGGTTGTGTGTAAATGTGCAAGAGCCGAAGAGAAGGGAGGTTTTTTTCCTTTTTTTAAATCTGACCCTTACCAGGTCACCGTGGAATAATGGAAGGGAGGATACCGCTTGACTTAATTAAGAATGTCACGGGGCAGGGTAGCTCGGACTGCGTGTACGTGGAAATAGTGTCTTTGCACGCTTGTGTCTCTGTTTCAACCTGCTATGAATCACAATTTAATGATGATCTCTCTTTTTTGTTTCCATTCCCACCTTAGTCGCTCCAGAGAAGCCGGTCCTCACAAAGCCATCAAGCCAGGCTATTTCTGTGGGAGAGACCACTAGCTCAGAGGTGTGTATGCGGCTGTGTGTGCAGCTGTGTGTCTGTGTGTGTGTGTGTGTGCGCGCGCGCGTGTGTATCATAATTAACATAATCTCTAAAGATGCACATTCCCCACCTCTTTTGTCCACATCTGTCAGATCGGGACATGCGTGTCGATGAATGGACATCCCCAGCCGAGAATTATCTGGTTCAAAGATGACCAGCCGCTACCTGAGGTCAAGGACAAGAAAGAGAGTATGGGATGTTCTCTGTGTGAAGTGTAATATCAGCCCTGGTGCACAGGGAAGGTCGTATGGGGAAGGGAAATTTATGCCAGACCCTAGCCATCTTTTTTTCCCTTCATGTATTTAAAAAATCTATTGAAAGAAAAAGTCAGAAAATAAGAGGGAGGTTAAAATTTAAATACATTTTCATGAAGAGAATAATTATTTACTATTTTGTGTGGGGGCCTGACTGTGTGAGACATCCTGTCCTGGTTTTTGACCCGTTTTTTTCTCACCTGCCAGAGACCTACATGATCCCCTCAGTGGTGAAGGAAGCCTCTGGTCTCTACACCATCAAGAGCACGCTGTACATGCAGCCCACCAAGGCAGACAAGGACTCTGTGTTCCGCTGCACCGTGGAGTACAGCATGCTGGGAGACCAGATCAAGCAGAAGAAGTCTGACACCATCAACATCAACCTCAACTGTGAGTGGGGGAGAGAGGACAGACTCAAACATCTTTAGCGTCTTTCCATTCCTGCGCTGCAAAAATAAAATAAAAGATGGAAACTACAGCAGGTTTAGCAATCATGGTTGCTGCCTTTCGCTACTCAGTGTGATGGGTTGGTGCTGTGCAGCGCGTGCAGGTTAATAATCAATCATGTGATTTACTCCGCATGTCAGCGAGTAACTGGCGAAGACATTGCTGAAATTGCTCAGTATTATGTTTGGCTTTAGGTGAGGGAGTAAGACATCCCCCCTCTGGAATGTTTTTGTCCATTGCTGATGGATGGACATGTAATTTAACAGCGTAAATGTATCCGAATGAGGAATCCTCACCTGTTCCCCTCCTGTCCCTGTCCGTCTAGATCCCTCTGAGAAAGCAACGTTTTCTCTCGGCAACACTGATCCAGTCAAGGAAGGCGACACTGTAACCATGAAGTGCGAGACCGACGGAAACCCTCAGCCTGAATTTGACTTCACGAAAGACGTAAGCGCGCGTCCCACGCGCTGGCGCTAAACTGTTGCGCTGCTTTCTATCCTTTGCCCCCTGTCCATTTTAAACGCGCCTGTCCTTTTTAACTTCAAGGGGAAGCCTTTCAAAGGTCAGGGGGGTGTCTTGGTGTTGAAGTCTGTCAAACGCACAGACAATGGCATGTACACGTGCACAGCCATCGATTTCGAAAACATGGAAGCCAACCTGACCGGAAGTATTCGCCTCAATGTGAACTGTGAGTTTGTCCTTTGCACTTGTGCACAGCTATAGATTATAGTTTGAGTATACAATTTGTGCAGTTAAGGCAGCAAAAAAAAAAAAAAAATAGAATTAAAATAACCCTTTTAATTCTATTTTTTTTAAATGAAATAAAATGCTTTAATGTGATCCTGGCTTGACTTTCTGATTCGATTTTATCGCACATATATTAAGCACAATATTCGAGAAAAGCGCAAAAAGGGCCTTTTTCATGGCACTTTTTTTATTTGCTCTGATTACAGTAGCTTATTTCAGTAAAGAGAATAGATTTGTAGGTGGCTTAAACAGATAGCGTGAACTGTATTCATGAATTGCTTTTTGTCATCCTTCCATTCAGACATCGACCCGGTGAGCATCATCCCTGCCCAGCCTCAAGTCGTCATGTTCGGGGACAAAGTGGAGTGGCAGTGTAAAACCAAGGCATCCGCCACGCACACCGTCCAGTGGAAAAAGGTACGTGTGCAAGTTCTTCCTCAGTCCTCCCTCGTGAGTCCTTTCATGGAATACAAAAACCTTGTGTTCCCTCCAGCTTCCTGAGCGTTCCTAGATAATTGTTGTAAAAACATCCAACGCTGGCAGGGTAAAGAAGAAGTCAACCCTGCGCCCATCCGTGTTTGGATCTTATTTATGAATATTCTTGCTTATGTGCAGCTTCAACAGTCCCGCTTTACTGCGTCGGACAGGACGGAATGTGTGAAAGTGACACGTATCAGCGCGCAGCTGTCTTTTGACACCGCGTGCGCTCGGATTCTAGGCAGAGCTCTGTTAAAACAACAGTTGCTGTCCTGTTTCCACACAAGCTGCATTGTGCTGCGTCCAGAACAGCTGGAGAACAGACAATGCTTTTATGGTTCATTTTATGAAACTGAAAACGCAAAGTCGCTGAGAGCTTCTATTTTAAAACTGACTGTACAGAAGGCCTCGTATGGTTCAATTTACAGATTATCCAGTCAATTATGGATGATTAAAGGTCAAAAAGAACAAAGGAACGCACTCTGGCTGTCGTTAACTTGGAATGGGGCTGTTTAAAGAGTACGTTCTGACCCCGGTGTGAGAAGCGGGGATATTTTGCTCTCTGCAGCTTCAGGCCTGTTGGTTGCAGCGTGCGTATCTGGTGTTGTGTCTCCGGGGTGTGATAGAGAATCACTGACTGTCGTACTGAGCCTACTTACACCTCCTATGATGGGTTCCTGTGAGAATGGAAACGACACATTGAGCCAAGGAGGTCGGACTTAAATATGAAATAAATATGATGTGTTGCATCACTCACAGGTTTTCCTGCATGTGTTTCTTCAGGTCTCCAAGGTGCTCTCTCAGGATGGCACTCTGTCCATACCAGAAGTTTCCTATGATGACGCAGGACACTATATGTGCATTGGTGCCGTGCCGTCTGTACCAGGACTTATAGCCCAGGCTGGCGTCAACCTCACCATCAAAGGTAAAGGATGTCAAAAAATGGCCGCCTGCACACTGGGACCCATAGACGCAATGCAAAAGTATGACTGGAAATGATCATTGCATGCGCACATGCAGACTCAAAGAGTTAAGTGTTTCCACTGATACCTTCACAACTAGCTTAAACAATAGCCCTTGTGTGCGCTTGTTCTAATCAGAGGGAGGAGGACGTTACGTGAACGGAACTGAAAGAGGGCTCGGCTTCCTCTGTGGCCGTTGCAATTATGTGCGCCGTGCGCTGTAAAACAGCGTGCAGGGGAGTAAAGATAAGAGGTCAAGAATGATTTACGAAAGCGCAGAGAAAAATCTGGACATTGGGGCGAACTGTGCTGCTCGCGACCACATGAGAAAAATGGCAGTGTGATGTTTGTGCGGAAAGAATAGAAAAACTGGTGTTTCTGAACCCCGGATTCACATATTCAAAACTGACAGTTAAATCTGACACTGTACGCAAAGCTGACACTATCACCAAATAGTTATTAAAATATCTTTCTGTTTTGGAAATTCACTAGCTTCTCCTCAGTTTTCTCACTGAGCCAACTTGGGATGATTTACAGTGTTTGCAGATGTGTTTATATGATAACTTCCTTCTTCTGCTTTCCCAGGAAAGCCGATGATTGAGGCTCCCGTAGCAGGAGAGGTCGGCAAGGAAGGAGACATGGTAACTCTGAAGTGCTCGGCTCACGGCTCCCCCGCCCCTCAGTTCACCTGGAAGCCCTCTGGAGCAGAGGTACGGATGTAAACACAATTAAGCCAGGAGGGGGGATAAACGTACAGCGTGTTATTACCTGTTTTATTTCCTGCCCTTGTGTGCAATTCACAGGAAGCAACAGGGTAATTGTTACTTTTCAGCAAAGCTTCAGACGTGTTCAGAACGCAAACAAAGCTCTGATAGATAGATACTTTATTAAACTCCAAGAGAAGTCACATTGCTGCCTGTTTCAAAAAAAATAATGTAATGAGTGACTGCAAAAGAGTCAAAATACCGATCTTAAATTAAACTGAAATAGAAAAATGATGGAGGATCCTCTTCAATGAAGAAATGTCAAGGTTGGGTATAATTTCATTATTAATACTATTAATAATGTATAATAATCTACAAAATCAGCAAAAGGTAATTAGGCATGATTGATGAACCAAACTAGGGCAGATATGTAAAGAAAAATGAGGGACTACATGCAAAATAATCCCATGTTATGAGGGAATCTCTAATCGCTCCACCCTTCCTCCTTTCAGGCGATATCAGTGGAAGGTAACAAGGTGGTGAGCACCGTGACCCTGCAAGCCACGGCTGAGATCTTGAAGGATGGGGTGACCTGCGAAGTCTCCAACGAGTATGGCGTTGAAAGCAAGTCCTTCCCCGTAGCTATCAAAAAAGGTCAGTGCCGCGACTCCACGGCGACCACGGCGCTTCTCATTCCTCCAGCATCCTTCCTTCCCCTCCGCGTTTTCCTCACAGCGGGCTTTTGATGTCAGACGGTGAAATGGCGATGTCATAATGAGCTGCAGCGTGGAATCAGATCAAGCAGGTTATATTTTAAAGAGCTGACAAGGGCAGTGGAGATGTTAAACTAGAGGAGAAAATGAGAAAAATCCACTGGATTAGGTGTTAGTCCACTGATTTCTGCCGTTCAGGCCTGATTACACTTTTATTGACATTTTCAGGTAGATTAAATTGCTATGACATTATGTCAACAATCCTCTTGTTTCTTGTTTACACGTAAATATATATCGCCGTGGACATTTGGGAGCTTTTAGTGTGCCTTTGCGTCGCAAACAGAGCCCTTTTGTCCCTGATAATGGCACCGCAACATGTAAACTGAAACCTTTCCCCTTTTCTTCTCTTCTCTTCTCCTCTTGCAACAGTTGAAAACACCGCCGACAGAGGTAGAGCCTTCTCCCTTCTCCTCCTCTTCTCCTCCCTCCTTCTCTCAGGACTCTTTGTTGTACAGACCCTGTAATTAGAAATGGCCCCGCTCCACCCACTGCCCCAGCCCCATCCGCACTTACACACACACACACACACACACACACACACACACACACACACACACACACACACACTCACAGCCCTCTTCTGTACTGTACTCTTGTATATTTACCCGGTTCCTACGAAACACTGTGGATATTGTATATTGTTCTTCTTCTCTAGTCACCTTTGTATGATGTCTGTCCTATATTTTGGTGAATGCTCCTAGAACTTCTTTTGTGGCCCTTTGGGGACAATAAAGGATTCTATTCTATTCTCTTCCCTCCTTCTCTCTGTTTCTTTTCTGTGTGTCCATGATGGTCACTTTCTCTTTCCGAATGCCTGATTTTCCTTTCGTGTTTCCACTCGTCAGAGTGCTTGTGTGTAGGATCTTATAACCTTAGGAATTGACGTGTGTGTCGTTGTCGTTTTTTTTCCCCTTCCTCTCGGATTGTTTTGCTTTGCTTTGCTTTGCTTTGCCTTGCTGTGAGACTGAGAAACTCTCTCTCTTTCAAAGTGCTGCTCTATGGAAACCCTGTGCTTAAGTCAGGTCTGTATCGCTAACCCTCTCTACGTTTTGTGTGGCATTTGTGTCATGTGTGTGTCTTGGATGTCCATGTGCACACGCAAACGTTAATGTATCAGTGTTTACATGCGCTTGTTCACCTGGACTTGTATTATTGAAGCTGAGAGGACTTTGAATTTGATTGATTTTCATTTGAAGAGAATGTCGGTAAAATAATTTTCCCTCGGTTAATTTTATTCATCAAAGCCAAAAAAAGAAAGATGTTCATATATTTGTGTAACCTTTAAAATTCCTTTAGATTTAACATTTTTTTTAGGTCAATCAAGCAGTATGAATCACCGCTAATATTTGTTTTTGACCTTTTTTAGAAGGGTTTCCTGAAATAATCTAAGAAATCAAAGGGCAGATGTTATCCTATTATCCTTTTATCTCTCTTTTGATCATTAGGTAATACTTTAACGTCAGATTATTGCGTCAGCCCGGGTGATGCGTTAAATATTGAGGTTAGCGTGAGAAGACATCTTCTTTCTAGTCCGCTTTGGCTGAAGCTGAACTTTTGGGACCACTGATGCGTCGCTGAAGCAGTCAGAACACAGGCTTGAGTTTTCCAGCTGGAGTCTGCTGCGTCTGAAATGGCGTAAGTCCATTTGATATTAAAACTTGATCAATTCCTCGCGATCTCACCGGTTCAAGTCCTCCAAAGTCCAATAATACATGTGTAGGTGTATGGTGAGTATGTGCCGTGTTGTTTTCTGGCTCCAGTCAGGCGTCTGGAATCGCCTGTTAGTATTCAGGCCCCATTTGGGTTTTTTTTTTGGTTTTTTGGTTTTTTTTGGTCCCATCACTTTTTTAGTGATTGCATTCCAAAGATTAGGCTAACCCCACATCCCACTCCTTGCTCCTCTTCTTCTCCACCCACCTGTTCATCCACCTGCCCTCTCATCCATTCCCCAAATGAAATCAAACACCTCCACCCCACCCATACCTCACTGATTCACCTCTCCATGCCAATCAAAAAAAAAACAACCCCAAATCTCCCGAACCTTGGTCCCTCTTCCCTTCCCTTCCCTCCTGATGTGATCGCTCCCCTCCTCACACCTTCCACCCACCTCTGTCCCCACTAACCCCCCCCCAACCTCCCCAACCTCCCCAACCTCCCCGACCTCCCCATCTCTCCTTCCATGTGTGCCCCGGCGTGCGGCGCTGCAGCCGATAAGCAGCAGGGAGGCTCCAGCGGAGTGGTGATAGCTGTGGTGGTGTGTGTTCTGCTGCTCCTGCTGCTGGTGGGTCTCATCTACTTCCTGAACAAGAAGAGCAAACTGCCCTGCAGCAAAAAGGACAAGAAGGAAGTGTGAGTGTGCATCGACTCATTGGACAACTGGAGATGAAGATGTTCATCCCTGCAAAAATAATTTATCAGCGTACAAATACTTTAGATTTCTCACTTTTGGAGTTTTTCCTTCATAGGGCCAGCGGGGAGATGAACAATGACATAGTTGTCGAGATGAAGACAGAGAAGGCCAACGAAGAAGCCGGACTTCTCAACAAAAGACCGCCCGCAGAACAGGTTAGGCTATCCACACACACATCACAGTGTAGTTTTAAAGGATGTTTTATTTGAATCAGTCAGGGCATATCACTAGTGATACTCAGAACCCATGCCCGGACTTGTGAGCTTACATACTTGGTCAAACAAACAAACTTTTTGCCGTTGCTCCTGCTGTGGCTGGCTGAGGTGAACTGCATTGTGGGATACCTAGCCATCTCAAGCAAAGTGACTTTTGATGCGTCCTTAAAATGGGCGGAGCAAGTGCCCTTCTGGAAAAGTTGAAGCCTATTTGGCAGGTTGCGAAAAAAGGGAGGAAGAGGAAGGAAGCAGACAGGGGAAACCCCCCCACAAACACACTGACAGGGGAGCTGAAACACAAACCAAGCGTGAAACTAAACTCAAAGCCGACAACAAGGGCTTACCCTCGCATCAAAGGGGGCCACAGTGAACAGTCTGGCTCAGAGTAAATTGTGAAAATCATCACAAAACTGGGCTCCAACCCCTAATCCTTCATATCTAGACTTCCATTCTACCAAGAGTTCTCTGTCAAGTACAAATAGGAGGCAAAATACTGAAATGTTATCTGGCCTTACATGTAGTGTTCTAATCTCATTAGTCAGGCTTTGTAAGTGCTTCACCATAAATGGACAAAGCATTCCAACCGCAGGCGTTCCCTCACACGCATGGTTTTTTCTTTTTCTTTGAATGCCTCTGAGTGCCGCACATCCCTGTAACTTTGGATAAAGTTGCCCAGCGATATTGATATGTAAACAGCGTGTCCGCAAATCATGTGAGTGTGTCTACTGAGGACATTTGTAGGTGTCTAGATGTGTCCTAGGCACGTTCAGGGCATTTCCTGTTTCTGCTTCTTGCAAATCAAATCAAAACCGCTTAATTAAAAAGAAAAAAAAGTCACTTAAACACAATCGGAAGCACTCCAACTACATGATGATGGTTGGCAGAACTGACTTTACATACAGCTGAGAGACTGTGGCGGCTAAATGCTAACTGTTCATGCACAACAGTGAGATATAAGAAAGCAACCATTGGCGCCAGCTAATACGTATCATTGATCCTGATGATGGTCTTTTTCTATTTTTCTTCTTGAAATAGTGATGAAGCAAGATAACCAAAGTACCAGATGGAGGGATGAAGGGAAGGAGCAGCTTTGAACACAACGGGGCAGTGTTTTGTTTTTTTTTTAACTTTCTCTTTTGTTAGACTGAGGTGGACAAGAGGAGGAAGAACACATAACGGCTGTATTTTTTTTATTTTGGGGACGTGACCCACTGCGATTGGCTGTGCTTGTTTGCCCACCAGGAGCCGACCTTTTAAACAGAGGTCCTAATCTTTTCACATTTTTTTTTTCCCCCTGCTCTTTTCGGTCCACGTTGGATAAAAGATGCTGACACGCTCGAAACACAGTGGCAGAATCTTTGTTTCCTACTCGTAATGAAGAAATTAAATGCCGTTAAGCAACTATGGATGCTGTCTGCATGCGGGTGTTGCACTAAATGTGTGCTCTCTGAGTCTTGCACTTAAATCCTCAGCTGTTCTCTGTATACAGTACTGGGGGGGGGGGGGGGGG
>BJFM01001590.1:31086-51053 GCA_016586285.1 Arothron firmamentum
TCTTTCTTTTAAAGTGTGAATTAGTTATTTTTTTTAATTGAAGGTCCTGTTTACTTAGTAGGAATAGTGAGAAACAAATAAATGTCCTTCATGCAATTGATAAAGGTCTCGTATAAGAAATGTGCTTCAAGTAATTCTAACATATGAAAGCCAATTAAAAACTCTTTCTTTGATAAATTAATTAGAGAAAAGGCACATTCTGAAATGAAGTCAAACATTTTTATGTTCCAAATTGAACCGATACATTTTGTGCCAAAACCCTTCAAATTTGATTAAGACAACCATGACATTATGCCTAAACGCCCAGCCTTTTCTTCCCCCCCCAACTTGTGGCCCTCAACTCACCGTCCTTGTGTGGGTGTCTTATTTGTTAAATTTTTGTACTTTAAATTTTATCACAATTGCATGCACAAAAAGGGAAAATAAAGCATCTCAAGGTGTTTTGGTTTTTGTTGTTTATTTTTTTAGAGTATTAGACTTACGATCGTGCGCACGAAAAAGATGTGACGATCCACCACCGGTCAATAAGAGCTCCACTGCAGTGCCCATATCCACGCAGATTTACGTGCCAAGGTCTGGAATGAGGCTGACACAGGCTGTCATCTTGCAGGGGAACCGCTTCTGTAAGGCATGAACACGGCCAACGTCAGAAACACTCACATTCACATTCATCCTATTTCAGACAAATTCAGACCTGCAAGCCCCAAAGCAATGAGAAGAAGGAGAAGCTTCATGGTTCTGGAGCTCATGTGTGATGACCAACGTGTTCCATCAGGATTTATTAGCGGGGATTGTGGGAGTTACGTCTTAATGGTATCATTTCCTGCTCACTAATAAACCTTATCAGGGAACCTTTTGACATTTTTACGTAAGATCTCCCATAATTTTCCCAAGGAATAACAAAGACCGCCATTTACTGCACACTGTCCTACATTTGGACGGTACAATGTCGCCAATTAATGACAAAAGCATTCCAGTTACGAGAAGTTATAACACGATAAGAGAGGAGCCATTAGGCCCACCCCACAGGTAAGATTAAGCTATTATGAAACATTATTAGACTGGATTTGACCTTTCAAGGGCTACATCAATCTGACAGTTCTGAGAAATACTAAAAATGGACTGACTGATAATGATAATGATATTCTTTTTCTAATCTTTCATGAAGATTAAGAACATGTAACATATTGCCGAAAGAATATGCTCACCGAAGACATGCCCCAGCCCGTGACCCTAGTAAGGTGCCACCCCAGGGACCATCCCAACCAGGACAGAGCCGCGCAGGCCAGAGCGACCCCCAGGGTGTCACCCTCACCGACCGGACCAGGCACAGATCCCAGTGGGAAGGGCACCTCGACGAGGACATTGACGCAGCTACAATAAGTAAAAACCTAAAATAAGTAAGAATATAAAAAAAAAAGCAGGTAAAACGTGTAACACTAAACCTCATAAATCATAAAAGTAATGAAATAAATAGATAAGCACAATAAAAGATAATGCGATAAGATGTGTGGGTAACAGCCATCAATAAAAGAATAATACAAAAACAAGATCAATTCAGTATGCATAAAAACACTAAAATAGTCATAAAAGTAGAGCTAGAAAGATGTTTTATAAAAGCCAAAGTGAAAAGTAAAGAGCCCTCTCTTTGAGCCGTTGACCATCTGTGCAGCCCTGAGGTTCTCCAGCAGGCTGTTCCACAGATGTGGGATATCCGACCGTCGGATTTTATTCAGACATGTGGGATGGTTAAAAGGCCGGTGCCAGAGGACCTTGGGGTCCACAAGGGCCTTAGAATCAATCCTGAGACACATGTGGAGCCAATGTTGAAACCGGTGTAACCTGGGCATGTCTCCCATTCTTCGTAAAGAATCTTCCCATACTTCTAAATTTTGAAATAACTGGAGGTGAGAAATGGTCTTTTTTGGGGGAATACCAAAAAGCAGAGCATTACAGTAATCTAAATGACTAGAGATAAAAGCATGCTTTAAGACCTCCATGCAGGCTCGAGACAGAAACAGGTAAACGCCAGGTAAACGACTATATTCTGAGCCAGTCTAATGTAGTCTTTTTTTTTTTTTATCCCTAATCTGTCCTTGTCACGGCAACCATTCTGGGTACATATAATGTACCAATGAAAAAAACAACAATATAATAAGTAACACGTTTCATATTACATTGTCTCCAATGTGCAATTAAATAACGACAATAAATATTCTAAACTAATAAATAACACACATCAAATGTTAAATAATTGATAATAATCAGCAAAGATTTCAACTCAGAGTTTAAAGTTCATTATTTAAAACTCATAAAAATGTAATGCCATTATCTATGGACACAAACCACTGTGTGTGAACAGAAACAATGTATAGTAGTAACAAGTTTTGTATTGATTTTTATTTATTTATTTAGAATACATCATTGCCTTGGAACGGTACACAAAAATTTCCCTGTTATTTTTCCAGTAAATAGCATCATGTAGCATGATGATCCATAAACGCACATTTGTATATTCTGCGACAGCGTAACATATGTGACATGGCAACATAACACTGATGCTTGGATGCACATCTCTGTTCATTATTCTGCACTTAATTCTGCAATTAATTATTAATTGCAGATCCAAAGGTCAGATTAAAGGCAGCATACATAAGGACACTGGAAATCCGCTATGAAAAACATTGATTCACTGACCACAAATATCGGGTTTTCTTTGTATAAATACTTTATTTCAAGATTTATGACAAATATGTTCAAATTAATTGAATGGTGGTGGTGGTTCTTGAAGTCGCCTCTAGGTGGCGATAAGTCCTGATAATGTTCATGCTCCAAAGCCTGCTGGCCTCACTAAGTTCCGTGCTTGTTACAGCTGTTGTTCTCTGACCGTGGACGTTGCATCTTTGAAATATCTTTTGGAGCACTGCTGGAGATGACTGACATCCATGTTCAGCTTTGCGTAGAGTTCAAACTCCATCCTTTTGTCAGCAGCTGAGCGCAATTGGTGGATGCCGGAAGTTTGGTTTAATGCTGCGCGTAAAGTGCGTGGTAGAACTGATCTTGGAAGATTTCGGCGTAGGTCCTCATCACCATTTTAGTCTCCTTGTAAAGATTCCTGTGGAGGAACACACAGAATGGGATGGGTTGTAGCTTAAATGTACCTTCCACATTCACTCCATTGAGTAAACCTGACTGTTACTGTTCTTACTTTGCCTTCTCCTCAATCTTCAGGCCCCTGATTTTCTCCAGGTATCCACTGGCAGTGTCGACAGCTTTGTTGTAGTAGGATCTGAAGGCGTCTGTGATCTTGGTCATGGTCCCCTGCTCTTCATCGGTCTGCCTGGGAACACGAAAGCTTTCAGCACCTGCAAGGGCGTAGGAGAGATGGGTCAAACGTGGCTGCTTTCCAATTCTTTATATTTATTCCAGACAGAATCCATCAATAGTTTTTATTTTTCAATTTCACCCCCCTAGAATACACTTACCCACAGCAAGGAGAGCAAGGAGCACAGTAACGACGAGCAGCTTATTCATGGTGTCACCTGTGTCTGACAGGACCGAATGAAAGGAAATTGAAATCTTACTTGGTCACATCCACCAGGGCGAGACATTTCTCCACTGAGGGAGCTGACACGGTCGCTTTGACAGAGTCAAATCAGGCTCAATAGCCAGAATAAAATGAAGCTCTTCCCTCCACTCACGCCCCAAAATTTTCCCCCTCATTTCCTACAATGTATTGAAGAAGATGCATTATCGTCCTACGACTCAAGCAAAAGATTCAGTACTCACGGTATTCCCCTCAAGAAACGACAGCAATGGAGAAAACGTGCCGGGTCTGGTCCATTTATATAGCAATGATGTGTTTACTCCTTGATCCCAGAGCCAAAGTGCACCGTGTGGTAGATAAAGCTGATGTATGTAGCAGTGTATGCGTCTACATTGGAAAATTCCTGGACGATCTACACCTACGTAAACCCTGAGGCTGTGAAGAAGAGCAGCATAATGGTATCAAAGCTGCAACTCCATTTTGTGTAGCTAAGATGGGACGGGGGTGGGGGGGGGGACTTTTATTGACAAATTTGCTGCCACGATCACAAACATGACCTGAGATGTAGTTTGATCTTCATCGCGCTACATGTCCTTACACCTTGACCAGCTCGAACCCTCTGTGTGGAAGGCACTTGCATAATGTTAGCGATGCGTTCATGTCACAGCACATTAGTCTTAAGTCTTGAAAATGGTCGTAATGCCGACAGATGGGCCGCTTGTGCAATATTTTGGTCACGGAGGTTAAATTTATAGAGACATAATAGATCGAATTAAACTTTTGGAAAACTAGACCTCTCTTGTGTTCATGCAAAAGATTCCTTAATATCTTTGAACTATCAATTGATTCGATCACATAAAGAGATCTACGTTAATATATCATTCCATGTAAAGGATGTTTAAGATTTTTTGATCTTGGTGGCCTTTTTTGTCTATAAAATGGACAGTACATCACATACAACATATTTTTAAAAAACTAAACCTGTTTTCCTCAAATGTACGTTTTTTAGCCCTTATTTGTACCTCCTGTTCAAATGTCCTCACAAAGACATCAAAATGCAGATATAATAACTTGTAATCTCTATTTGCTTCCTTAGCTTGTGCTGTGTTTGCAATGTTGCATGTTTTAGAAGTAGATTTTCTCTGAAATCAGCTGCATATCTGTTCACTTCTAAGTAAAACAAAAAGGCCAACCTTTGATCAGATGAATCATCATCACATGTCATGGTGTTTGAAACCTAGGGGTCGAGGTTTCTCCGAGGACGGCGATGGATAAACACAAAGCCTGAACTTTGTGACTACATTTTAGTTTGGTGTTGACATCAGTGTAATGTAACTATTTAGTACTTTTAGAGCGTGCTTAATTTTTTTATTTTTATTTATTTATTTATTTGCTTTTTTTTTTTTTTTTTTTGTCCCCCCCGCAATTTTACTGGGCATCATTTCAAAGTGGAGGCCCTTAGGAACTCCTAGGTGTGTGTGTGTGTGTGTGTGTATATATATATATATATGTATAAATGGATGATTTGTGTGAGCATATACCTGCCTTTTGCGAGATGGGTGGATGCATTTCACTCCACATTTCACTCCATCGAATCATTTTTGCACATCTAATTGCAAAACGTTGTCTTAAAATTGAAGCACTTCATGAAGGCCAGTGAAGTTATATTTCTATCAAACAACCGTCTTTGTTGTTATATATACAGTATAAACAGCATCAGATCATTTTGTCATGCTGTAATAGCTTCTTTTGATTATATTACTTCAAAGGAATTAAAATTAAATAACTATGTCACTTTGCTATTTGCCATAAAACTATTTAGGGTACCAACTCCAGCCATTTTTTTAAAAGATTTCTCAACTTCGTTTTATCGAAAGTCATATTAGTTATGTTCCATGCACCCTTTTTTTTAAATGTTATATATTCTGCTTATTTCCGAGGGGGTCAGAGGTTATTGCTCTCACACTACATGGAAACTAAGCTCCAAGCTCCATGAATAAACAAAAGAAATGGTCAAATATGTCCTTTTGTGTTTAGATTTTGATGACTAAAAATGCACTAGGGCATGTGCTATCCTGAGACAACTTCATTCAGATTCAGCTCCTTGTCTCAGGTGGACTGACGTGGCCATAGCTGGACTTCCACGTGATGGTCAGAGGATCTGTCAAAAGGCCGAATCCTTTTGGGGGGGGGGCTGTGACACAGTGGCGCAATAACGTCAGGTGATATTGATACTGTCGACAAGATTTCGGTGAAACAGTTTGATCGCCTTCGTTATGACAAGAAACTAGAAAAACCCAGACGGGGATCACCGATTATTCTCTAAAGGAAGGAGCAGCTGCAAGATGCAAGATTGCAGATCGCTATCACAGGCAGTCACTGGGGGAGAGGCATGAATACACCCTGGACAGGTCCCCAGCCCATCATAGGACACACGCTCAAACTTTGGTGTGTGTGTGTGTGTGTGTGTGTGTGTGTGTGTGTGTGTGTGTGTGTGTGTGTGTGTGTGTGTGTGTGTGTGTGTGTGTGTGTGTGTGCAAACCACTGAATTTACATATCTTTCCTACCGCTCCATTACCTTTAGCAATTGCATTTCTGAAGGATATGGATTTCTATAATTGTGCTGCAGATGCACAAACTCGCCATCATCATTTCTGAATGAATGATGTCACTTGTGAAGTAAAACTCTTAATGAAGACACACATCCCATGAAGTCTCCAGTTCATTTTAATGAGCACTCACATTAGGTTAGTGTATCAAGGACAAAACACTGTACATGCACAATTTGCATAGGTAGTGCTGAGGTGTTGATGCGCTGCCTATTACTCAGCATGATTCAGGGAGGATATTTAATTTCACCAAGCGATAAAAGGATTGTTTTTGCATTGTGCATTGCTCTCGCCATCTTTTTTAACTGCTGTGCTTTTCATACGCTATCGTCAGTTACAGGCTGCAGACCTCAGCTTTCATCTCTAGTCAGTCTTCTTTACTGGGCAGGCATGACGGAGTCCAGGAAAGGTTGCACGTTAGCGATAGCATCGTCCAGGGTTTGTCCAATGTAGGCACGAAGATAATGTTCATACAAACCCAGTAATCCCAAGCGTGCCTGATCCACAATGGGTTCTACTTCCTTACCAAGGGCTCTATAGAATTCAGAAAGCAAGGGATTTAAACTCACAGATATTTATGGTGTTTTAGTTCAAAGCTGTGTTTGCTGAAAAATTAACTGTAAACACAAAACAGTGCAAGAAGACAGGAAACTGTCACTTACGTGATAGCCTTTATGGCAGCTTCGAGACGAGGGTCAGCTTCTAACACCTTGAGGTATGCTGTGATCATCTCTGACCGCTCGACTACATCCTGTCCTTTTTCCCTCAGTCCGAGATTGCTGATCCTTTGGAAGAGTTTCACTCTTAAGGCATTGTACTTATCAACAAGTTCCTGTGAGGGTGCAGGTATTTCGCACAGGCTCAGGGAGACTGGAATGGGGGGGAAAAAACGAAAGTATGAGTCAGAGAAAATCAGTCTGGAGGCTGAAAAACTGGGGAAAGAGAGAAAGATGCTACGTCTTATTAGCTAAGTCTTATTGGAAAACATTTGTAGTCCAGCTGCTGCCTGATAACTGCACAATTGCTTTTTTAGTCTTTTTATGGCGCTCACAAATCCGCCTAAAACCATGCATCTGGAAATTAAGGCTTGCACTTAAAAAGTAAAACATTTTTAACAGGACAGGGGATGGAGAAGGAATAAACAAATATCCAATCCCTGCATATCGGTCGTGCACCTTACCCTGCAGAACCAGGACCAGTGCCAGGGCATATTTTGCATGCATCTCTGAAAGACAAATAAGATGAAACTTAAAATGCATTCTATAGCACGTTAACCATAGCTGGTAAGATTTAGGCGACAAAAATATGGGTGTGTGTGTGTGTGTGTGTGTGTGTGTGTGTGTGTGTGTGTGTGTGTGTGTGTGTGTGTGTGTGTGTGTGTGTGTGTGTGTGTTTAAAAGCATGTTAAAAATGCAGTGGGTTCAGAAGAGTGGTGAGTACCTGCTGAAGTGTTGGACGTACAGATCCAAGAAGTGACAGTCTTCTCTGAGGTTGAGTTGTCTGTAGCTCGGAGCTCACATCTGGCCAGGATGATATAGGGGTGGACAGCAAACAAACGTCATCTGATGAGCCCACGCACTTCGACGTGCGCGCACACACATACACACATAAGCGCACACACATACACACACACACCTAAACAAAGTCCAGTGTAGATTATATTAACTTTAAATACTGTGTGTTGAAACATGAACTATTGTGTAATGTTTCTCAAATCTATGTTTATCTGGCAACATGCTCCTGTTACCGATTACAAGCGTGCAAAAATTTCACACCGAATGCATCGTGTGTCCCAGTCAAAGCATTTCATTTCTGCAAATCAGCGAAAAACCGCAGGATCAGTTTAAAATGTGGCCACCGGGATGACTGATAACAACGTGTCTAGACCCATTGTACTTAGCCCAGAACGGTGATGGCTGGGATGTCTCAGCTCACCTTTCACCCAGGAACCTCTCAGGAAATGTTCCAATCTACTCAGGCTTTGATTCATTTTCAGATTGATGATATAGGCTATTTTATTCTTTTCTGATCCATTAAAGTGATGATTGCATTTAAAAAGTAAGTATTATTGTACTGGCTTTTGTTTCTGTATGTTAACCCTGCGATGAGCTGGGGACTGCTGATGCAGCCCCATGCAGCAGGGAAAGTCTTTGGCCACCCACAGAACTCAGCTGAGGGGTAAATCTGTAGATAAAACTTTATTCAATAGCGTCAAGCTCGTTAATTAGCTCCGACTGTGCACAATGGCACGGTCCAGATCATGCATGTCCCTCCCAGTGAATCAAAGGGAGGAAAATAAGAACATTAGCAGTGGGAAGGGTGGTATAGGTATTTACTCTGTGTCTGCGCTCCTAATCAGCTCTGCGATGAGTAAATCAAAGATTACGTTTCTGCTACGGTGCTCGCTTTATTGTCATCTTTGTTCAGGCGCGATTGCATCACAGCTAGTTTGCTTTCTTCGGCGCGTAATTGTCAATGGTCGTCTGGATCCTGTCCCACATGGAATTTCTGATGCCAGACGCCCATTCAGTATAGCTGTCCTTCAGCGGCTGAATGTGGTCTTCGTAGTAGGTACCAAGGAAGCCATATACGCCCCGACCCACATCCTGGAGATTGGTTCTGGCTTCCCTGTGAACACATGCACAGTCATACTGAATAAAACACTATATATGCTGTACATTTTTTTTTTTTTTTCTAATAACTGGGAGGAATTTTTTTTTTTTTTTTTTAATAAAATACCTGGCCCGTTCGGCAAGCCTCTGTAGCATTCCTGGAGGGTCAGCAGGTTGTGGAGGGGCAGGTGTCGGGGCGCCACATGCTGCAGAGCGGGACGTTTGTCAGAGACGAAGAGCAAACTAACGACCGCTGAGGTCGGCGATGTGTCGAACGCTTTAGTTCATAATGTTACCTTGTGTTAATACAGCGAGAGTGAAGACAAACTCTCTGATGTGCATCTGCCGCCAGCAAAGAGAAAAGCCTGAACTTAATCGCGGTCATGTTTAAATGCGAACAGAATATCAACAATTCAATCAGGCCTCATGTGTTGTGTCGGTCTTTGCTGGAATCTAATATTTTATGAAGCAGACATGTTTACAGGTTCAGAGATATCTCAGAAAGTATTCAAAAGAGTACGATAATCTCTTGTTTTACCTTTTCCTACGACTGTGCTCAACAAATCGCTGAATGAACATAGCACTAATCTTATCGAGACATTCTATTTGTACTGCTTAACCGCAGCTAACATGCACATTGGTCTGGGTCAGGTGATCATCCAGAACATTTTTTTCCCCTTTTTTCCTCCCCTCTCTCTTTTAAAGAAGATGGCAAAGAAGAATTTTTACAGAAGCTGTCATATAGTTCCATCTTTGTTCTCGCTACCATATTGTTTTCACTTCTTTGAACAGAAATTGTAATAAAACAAGATGCTTTTTTTTTTTAAGTTATTGGTTGAAATGAATTAAATTAACTTAGAAGGTTTAATTTCATTCTGAGCTGCATCTTATTTATTAATATTGCCAGATGTTCCATGTGAGCTGATGCAAAGGAACACATCCAGCGTTCTCGGTGTCTTTCCAAGATCAACATTAGCTGAGTTCAACAGGCGTCCAGGCGCCCTTTGGATCAAATATCCCGGCCCACATTGCCAGACGCTGATATGTATGCAGGCCAGTCAAAGTCTGATATCTGCCAGCAGAGATGTGGCTTTCAGAAAAGACTGGCCTTTCGATAGATAAACAATTTCAGACAAGCGCAGCAGATTTACGGGCAGAGTCCATCGCACGATCAATTCCATCTTCTCTGTGCTTCAGCTCTGAGCTGCATGGTCAGAATGAGAGCATCCCGGCTGCTAATGTGACAATTAGAGTTCAAAACTCTAGTTCTCCGCTTTGGAAATGCTGCCTTGGTCTTAAACATTTGTCTTAAACAAGTTTTGAGTGGCCATGACAATTTAATGTGTTTTAAAGCTTTATTTCTACCTCTGAGGTGGCATCTATTAGGTTTATATTCAAAAAATTACAAAGCAGAAACAAATAGGTCAGTTTGGTGCAGCTGTTAGTCTTTTTTTTTTTTTTTTTTTTTGGAAAAATACAATGTATGTTATTGTTGAGACCAAAGCTCTTTAAGTCCAGCCATATGTGGGGAGTAACTAAAACACACACGGCGCAGCTTGCAGCCGGGAACATCTGTAAGGGGGTGACATTATAAATGACGGAGATTTAAGAAAGGCCCAGTTGCTGACCTCTGTCACTCCGAAAAGATCTCAATGAACTTGGATGAGTGGTTGATCATTAATCTTGCATAAATAGCGACTTTAGCCCAGCAGTTGTGAAACAGCAGATCAGCCATGTTGGCACTTGCCCTTTGGTACCACCATTTAACACATATGTCCAGATCCTTTTTTTTTTATCGGGTGATAATCTGTTCATGAGATATCGAGCCTTACGTAAGATTTAGGTCAAATACTTTCATTTAATTCATCTCTCTCTTTCTGATTATTTCATAATAAATTAATGAACCTGTAACTTCGTAATCCGGATTTCTTATTGTGTCCTTAGACTGTTACAAACCTGACATTTTACACATTCATTCTTTAGTTTATATAATTCTGGTGTCATGAATCACAATATAACATTGCCTGGATTGCTCAGGTTTTGTTTTTTTTGTGTTTTTTTTAATTAGTCTTCTAATATTAATGCTTTTGACTTTTTAAAAAGTTTCTCTTTTTTTGTTAACACTACTAGAACCAATAGTTGAGAATTTTATTTTCTTCTTTAATCCACCCACTGCTAATGTAAATGTACAGTGTTTCAGGCTGTTGTCTTGGAACGTTTGAGTATATTTGAGCAGAGTTCATTGTTTCAATTAAGAAAAACATTTTCCAACACAAGACTTGTCGAAAATCCTTTTTATTTTATCACTGTTTGCAAGAACCAGACTGTTCAAGTTGCATAAAACGCCGAGTTTAAGTGATTAGGGGTTGGTTTGGGGGGTCCAGAGGTGAGGGCTGATGGTGCTAGGTGATGAAGATTATTTTCCCGTTAATTTTCTCTGCATGTCTTCAAATGTTGTCCGCAGCCAGGTCCTGCCAAACACAACAGAATAACTTAAAGCACGTCAAACGCGTATGAGCCTAGGTGCGCGCGCGCGCGCACGTACTTTGCTTTGACCACAGCTTCGCTGTTGCTGATGTCCTCAACCACAGCCTTGCTGTTCTCCAAGAAAGCGCTGCCCACGCTGGTCACATGGTCGCGCACGTTGGTGAGAGTCTCCCCTAAGCTCCTATCCTGCGCATCTGCGTGCGTGCGTGTGTATCGGAAGAAACAGAGATGGCCGAGTTGAGACCGATTAAATTAAATTTGTTTGTGTGTGTGTGTGTGTGTGTGTGTGTGTGTGTGTGTGTGTGTGTGTTTCGCTGGACTTACCTGCATAAGCTACGAAAGCCAGGAACAGCACAGCAGCTGCGAGGAACAGTCTCATGTCGACTCTTCTGAAAAACATAAGCGACGTTATTTTAATTAAAAAACAAAGAAAGAAAACCCTCAACAAGCAGACAAGTGTGTCGCCCACGAACTCGGCAACAGACTCTTGGCTCTTTAGACCTACCCAATGACTTACTTTTATTAAATCAAACTTTATTTTGGACGGAACAACAGCATTCGCTGCTGCATTGATGATGATTTGCAAAGCAAAGAAAGTTACAATTTCTGTGGGTTTTTTTTTGTTTGTTTGTTTGTTTTTTCTTGTTGTTGCAGATGAAAGTCAAAATCGTACCTGTTTTAGCGTTTTAGATGAGAGTTGGGGGAAAAAATAAGCTCGAGTTCAGAATAATGCGTGTGCGCGTTCTTTCTTATAAGGCTGCTCGGTGCCTAAAGTGACGTAACGGGCAACGACCTGCTGGTGTCACTGCCTCCTCAATCGAGCAGCTCTGCTGTGAGCGCACTCAATTAAATTGATTAAAACGAGGCAAAAACTCCCTGAATAAATGAGATAATTATTCTTTTTTTTTTATCGTGGGCTTATTAAACGACGATCCATCATCCCTTTTTCTCTGCTTTTCTACTTTACATCCCTTACTCATGCGTTCTACCGGGACACAATATACATTTTTAGTTTCAAACTATCAGCTTTATCAATCACAAGATGGTGTCAGGGGGATATCTGCCGTAGAAGGAACACAGCTCAGCAAAGATAGCATTTTAACTAACAGGCCAGGGGGATTTGGAAGCTCCTTTAGACCTGACATGTTGGCACAAATGCTGAAGTATAAACTGAGCGCACAGAATGCCATCGACTGTTGTTGCTAACGAACAAGCACGTTTAGATTTAGACATTTATTCAAGACGACGAAGGCAAAAGTTCGCTTTTGTTTCTTCGCCATCTGATGTGGCGTCTGGGTCGTGCAGACGTTCTCTTTTTTTTCTCTCTGTTTTTTTTCTTTTTTCCTCCAAAGGGAAGCGATTCAGACGGAACGTTTGGTAAGCAGAAAAACAATGAGGCTTGAACTGGTGTAACCTCTGGCTCCAGCTGTGATCCGAGCCAGTTGTCAGGAAGTCTGGCTCTGAATCTTTAAGTGTCTTTGTCACAGATTAACAGCCTTCACACTTAGCCGTTTGCTGCAAATGGGGCCCCAAATCCACAATTTGGCGTCAATGCGTTGGTCTGAGGTGCAATCAAACCATAAACAGCCTCCTGTGTGTGTGTGTGTGTGTGTGTGTGTGTGTGTGTGTGTGTGTGTGTGTGTGTGTGTGTGTGTGTGTGTGTGTGTGTGTGTGTGTGTGTGTGTGTGTGTGTGCATGATATTGCCTGTTTCGGTTCTGAACATGTTCATCAAAAATAAAGGGACTTCTCTGTTCTCTGGCACTATCACACACGTCTACTAAACCACCATCTCTGTTTTCCTCAGGTTAGCCGGCGGGTTCGTGCGTGAGCTTGGGCTTGCGTGCATGTAAGCACTTCTTGGATAATTGTAGGAGGCATCGGCGGTGAAAGTGCAGGGCTTTCTTGCTCCCAATTTGCAATAACAAGCTTTAAAAAAAAATTAAAAAATTAAAAAAAAAAAAAAAAAAAAGTTATTGTGTTTGGCTGAAAGCCGCCCCCCCGTGGAGACCGATGTGATGTGCCAGCTCTAGAAGAGAAGGAGCAGATGATGGGGGGCGGGGGACCTGTCTTGTTCGGGGGTAAAATCCCTGCAGGGGTGTTTCTGCAGGGGTAACTATCAGTCAGAGGCGAGCCAGCACCTGCTGGAGTTCAGGGACTTGTTCTTCAGTGTTGCTCAGCGTGCTGATGCCCCTACAGAAACAGATGGAGAATAAAATGCTGATCAGGGAGAATAACTCAATTTTTTTTGTTCCTCATCCCAGAACTATTTTACAAGAAAGACTTTATTGCGCTTGAACACCGGTTTCCCAAACATCG
Source organism: Arothron firmamentum (assembly GCA_016586285.1). NCBI lineage: Eukaryota > Metazoa > Chordata > Actinopteri > Tetraodontiformes > Tetraodontidae > Arothron > Arothron firmamentum. Next base: position 44,659 of record BJFM01001590.1, read on the forward strand.
GTTGATGACAGACACACGGCTGTGCGCTTAGTCACTCTTCCCCTTCCCATGCGATGCACTTTAACCCAGAATGAAAAGGATAAACATGTTTTTGCCAAACACCGGTTGTTGTTTTAAAGGAATATAAAGGGCCTAAGTGGAGCAATCGATAGGAGGCAAATCTTTTCTTGCTTTTCTGCCAACAGTTCGTCCTCGAGGGTAGATACACGTGCCTGCAAAGCTTCATTTTCAGCCAGCTTTGACGCACGCTGCTTTTATTTTATACAGTGTCAATAAACCAAGAAAACATTCTATGACATGACCCTTGTCCAACTTAAATGGTTTTTGCATTCGGATTGGGGAAGTTTTCAGTGTCAGCCATTTTTACCTTCATTTAAATTTGCTCCTCACCCTTTGATATATGTTTAGGTTTACACTTAATCTCAAAGAGAGTGGCCCCATCCATCTTTTAACAGCTTTTCCCTTATCGGGGTTGTGAATTGTGGCTGGACCCTTCCAAGGAAATCTGGGGGGGTTGCCAGATCATCGCAGGGGTCAACTTATAGGACAAACAGCCATGCACGCTCACATTGTTCGTGTTTCTTGTGAACAAAATAATCTTCCATCAAAGAAAGCACAGCTGCATCTACATGCGGCAGGAATTCAAGTGGAGGGGTCAGAGGAGGAGAGACGAACAAGGGACAAATGGTGTCCTCTGCTGGCCTCTGCTCTGCACTTCAAAGGCAAAATCCTGCTGAGAGACATATTAAACTTCTTTTTTTTAAATTCCATTGCTAGACTAAGTGAACCCTATCCGATCCAGATGTGTTGCAAACACACACACGTGCACGCATGCACACACACACACACACACACACACACACACACACACACACACACACACACACACACACACACCCTTAGACTCCTATCTTTGTAAGGACTTTCATAGAAATAATGCATTATCTAGCTCCTTATCCATACGGTCAAAACCTCTTAATCCTAATCTTTAACCTAACCAGAACCAAAACCAGATTTCTAACTTCAAACTTAAAACCATGTCTTAACCCTCAAGCAGAGGACCGGCCTCACATCCTCGCCTTAGTAGAATAATATTAGTACCCCGTATGTAGCAAGCACATGAACATCTGCGCATGTAAATACATGTACAGGACATGTGGGTGAAGGTGTACAGATATGCTGATGTGTCTTTGAGGAACGAGTCTCTAAGCCACCATAAAAAAGAAGATAAAACCAATCAACCAATGGAGCAACATGTTCCCAAATAAATGTCGGGATCAAAACAAAAGGGACCTTAACAAGACTCGACTGGCAACCCTGCAGGTGCTGGGGGGAGAATAAACGGCTGATTACCTCTATGCGTATATTGTATAACTCCCCCACCCTCTCTCTCTCTCTCTCTCTCTCTCTCTCTCTCTCTCTCTCACACACACACACACACACACACACACACGCACAGAAAAGGCTGAGGTACGGTAAAGAGTTTAATTATGTAACTGTGGAAGCCTACGTTGGGGGCCTCATTTGACAGAGGGGACAGGGGAGTTCATTTTAATAATCATCCATGTATGAATGAAAATATGCTGCAACCTTTAGAACAAGTCAGATACAGAACGTCTTGTTTTCTGATTCTTTATTCTCTGGGCACCGTTGGTCGCACGCTGGTGAATTGTGCGGCGGATTTAGCAGTGAGCAGCCATGACATGTCAAACACAAGGTGAAGGCACGTTACGCTCCTGATCCCGTCAACCCGCCCCCCCACGTCTGAAATCGCTTTGAAATGAAAAAAAAAGGCAGACCGTGCAGAAGGACACTTTGCTTCAGCATCACTTAAAAAAAACAGTGCATTTTTTTTATTTGTTCTGTTGAAATGAAAGACACACTCTGTTTGGTGCATTTTGGGATGATGCTCCAACTACAACCGTACATCAGTGAAGTAAACTCAAGATAGAAACTTGGAGGGATAGGCAACTAGATGAGTTAATTCCAAGACTTAAGCAGACAAAGACAAAAGACAAATACAGAGCCGTCTTTCTTGTATATTTAAACTTGACCGGGATGTTTGTGTTCAGTCAAGGGAGGCGACAAGGGAGGAAAGTTGACGGGAAAATCTGAATCCAGACTGCCAAGCCTCCTCTGCTCCCCGTCTTGTCACCTCCTTTAGCTGAACACAGCACCCAGATGAAAAAGGAGTAGTTCTAAGCGCGCCCTTTCCCATCTTTGTCACGCTAAAGAGCGCTGGCCATCTCTCAGTCTCTTCTTAGTTAGAGGGGGGGTCCTTGACCTTGTCCGCCATGTCTTCAAAATGCTCGCGGATCTGGTCTACGTACGGGGCGAACAGCTGCTTCAGCTCCTCCATCTTGCCCTCCAGAGTGGTACGCAGTTCCTGGACGCTCGCATCCAGCTGGGTCTTGATGTCCTTGGCCTGGATCTCCAGCTGCTGGCCCAGGTTCCCGGCCTGGCTGCTCAGCATGGTGGAGAGGTCTGACAGCTTCTGGTTGGTGACCTCGCTGGTCTCCGTGAAATAAGGCTCTAACTGGCTCCTCGCGTTCTCCAGATTCTGAGAGGTGCGAGACTGGATTTCACCCAGGTAGACAGCGATGGCGCTAAAAAGCAGGGACACGTTTAGGTTTTTATCTCCACACACGTGTTTTCAGGGAGGACATCCCTCGTCTTACTTACTCCCGAATCTCCTTGGTGTCCTTCTCCAGGCGCTTCTTCAGCTTGTTAGTGTAGGTGCGCATGCGGCTGCGGGCGTCGTCGCTGTTCTGCTCCACCATCGACTTGAGCTCCCGCAGATACTCGGTGCTGCGGTCTTTGGCTTCTGTCATGTCCTTCTGGAGTCTGTTGAAGAGAAGCTGCATGTCCTGAGACATCTGGCTGCTGGAGCTATCAGTGTAGGGCGCCAGCTTGGTCTGGATGTCATCTCTGTACTTAGTCAGCTCGGCCATGGTGTCGGTGATCAGAGTGCTGAAAGACGAGGTGGAATCAGCGGATTAGGTTGAAAACCAGGAGAGCTTGAGCTGAAATGAAGCCCCACTTACTCCAGCTCCCTGCTGATCTGGTGGGTCCTGAGGTCCTTCAAAACTCCATCAGTTTGCTGGTTAAGGTCAGTGATGTACTGCCAGAAACGGGTGACTGTCTCCTGCCAGTGGTCTGGGTTTGTAGGATTTGGAGGCACAGAACGGGCGTGGGAGCCTGATGTGGAAACACAAGGATACTTCTTAGTCCACATTCATCCACAATGAAAACAACATTCATCCGAGTGCGCTGAAAACTTACCAGCAACGAGCGCCAGAGCGAGAATCAGAGCTACAGCCTTCATGGTTGTCTGGTGGACCGATCTACAGCTGTGAACTGAACACAGAGAGATGGATAGATTAGAGTCTGTGGAACAAATGCCGCGCGTAATAACGCAGCGCAGCCGTTTCGCCGTTCCGTCTCTCACCTGAGAGGTTTTGCGCCTCCTTCTTGCTCCCTGATCCACGAATGCCGTCTTTTATAGCGTTTCTGTTGCTGCCCTTGCGTGCGTGCGTGCGTGGTGTGCGTGTGGAGGGTGGGGGTTCACGCGGTGGTGGTGGTAGTGGTGGTGATGTTGATGATGATGATGGCTGTCTGCGCAGGTTCCTGTTTATCGCCACGCAACTGAAGTTCCAGCAGTTGCGTGTTTCGCTTGTTTTTTTATTAAGCAATTCCTTCTTTGCAGCAACAGAGGTCAAGAATTTTTTTAAATAAAACTTAAAGATGAATTCTCCCTTAATTCTTTGCTTATATGACTAAAAAAATCGTGTTAAAGTCGATTTAAACGGCCAGTCATGTTGTGTTAATAACTTACACTGTAAAAACGTTATAAAAGCAAGAAAGAAAAAAGAAAAAGTAAAAGTATAGCTCAAAAGTAAAAGTATAGCTCATTTAGGGTACTGGAATCATCCATACCAGCTGATTTATTTTGACAACTGAGTGCATGCCTTGAAACGGCAAATGAACAAATACAACTTAAACAAACGATTTCTATTTGTACAATGGCTGGTTTGTTATAAATTTAGGCTCCTACATAAAATAATGGGGGAAAAAATACATAAACTTTCTTAATGTTAACTTTTTTTTTTTTTTACCAGATGGCTGTAATATTTATTTACCATATAATATTGTAAAATACTTATAAAACTAATAGACTGATGAGATTAATAATAACCCATCTCCACTTTGCAGGGGTTTTGTTGTTGTTGTTGTTGTTGTCACCACGAAATCACATCCGAATACAAATTCTCATAGCACCAAGGTGTAAATCTGTTTTTCCACACGTATATGAGCGACCTTCCACCCCCCAGAAGCACATACATTCAAGGGCATTTACATAACAATCCCTATCGTGTTCCCATAGGTGTTTGCGAATCCTATGAATAATGCTGCATTTGTCATGTGCTGCGCTAAAGTGCAGCACAAAAAGGGCGCGTTTGGGCTTGTAAATGAAAACTGGTCCTCTGAACAAAAGAGGGATTAAGGGTAACACAATACACCCTTTAAAGAGTCAATTTGAAGATATCGAGTTAAACAGTGAATTTTAAAGTAAGGAAACTCAAAGCTGCGTTCACGAAAGTAGGAAAATCCGCGATTTTGAAATTTCTTGGCTCAGCACATAGGAACATTCTGTCCAAGGCAACAAATATTTGTTGTAGAACAAACTGAGCCCTCTCACGAAGATAGCAGATAAGCAACATCTTAATCTCTACATGCCGTCCAGGAGCAATCCTACATTTCTCCAAGTTTCACCATCAAACACGAACGCAGCCATGAACAACAGTTTGCCTGCATCTAGCCAAGATGTACAACAAGGTGCTTTCAGTTTTTGCTGAAGTCTGTTTGAGATTGGAGCAGCGACGGCCTCAGTCAAGAGACAAGAGGGTCGTACTGCGTGTTAAAATCCCCCTTCTGTGTTTTGTCCTATTAACACAATTGCAGCGTCTGCTAACCCTTGCAACCCTTGCTGTCCATGTGTAATGATCTTCGTCCTTTTGGACTTTGCCTTCAACCCAGCAGATTTCCCTGTTTTGCTTTTTTTTTTCTCCCCCCAGAGAAACTGGGCTTCAAGTGGGGATGTCAAAGCGAAATGGGCCAATTAGGATAATTAATAAGATGCACTGAATCAAATCTGTCATGAATAAGACACCTTTACCCACAATGAAAGGGGAGTGTGGACTGTGCAGCACTACTGCATATTCACCATTTAAAAAAGAAGAAAAAAACTGTACAGTCCCATCTTCCTGTGGCAGGATCACAAAGTCAGCCAGGATCTAATTGTGATTGTTTCGTTTTTCTGACAGTATTTTTTTTATTTTATTTTATTTATTTTTTTTTTTTTGTATTTTTTGCTGAAACACAAAAAAAGGACAGACAGGGAAGTGAAAAACCGAGCATGAGGTAATACGGGGCATCAAGGAAGCAGCATCCCATGATGAGGTTATGTGAGAGCATGCTCTCGGGTGAACTGAACCCCAGTGCAAAGGTAGAAACCATCTGCCCGATGTCTCATCCTCATGGATGTGTCACAGAGGTCACGGCGGTCGATTTCAGCCAGTTAAAAGTGAAGGAGGCTGTTTTTCCTCTTCCTGAGTTGGTATCAGCCAATGGGAGCGCTGAGCCCAATGCTGAGTTGAGAACACAGTAAGGATGATGTGGCCAGAGGTTTCCTGCCGTCAGCAAACATGGGCTAACAAAAAACAAAAAAAAAACAACTTGCAATCAGACCGACTGCAGTCGCCGTGTGACAGGCAGGCTGGTAGGGGGGGTCTCATCTGTGGACTTCAAGCTGTGCTATTCTTCCAAATAAGTGAGCACTACATCTAATTTCAGGAGCTTAACACAAGAAAAATGTGCTTAATTGTGTTCATGCTGGGAGTTATGCAACATCTTTGTCTGTGGTAAAGACTGAAATTAAGTAAATGCCATTGAATTCCGTATTATCCCAAAGCGTTGCGTTTTAAAAGCGGAAGCTTGGTGGTGTACAGTCGGTCAATATATATAATTTGTTTCAATTTTGGTCTGAAGTAAGTTTACCTGAGTATTCTACAGAGAAGTGCAGGGAGACTCATGTAGCTGTTTGTCAAAGCTGAGACAAACATTTCAATGCAAAAGTAGCAAGAGAGCACAGACAAGAGCTGCATTCATGGGACATGTGAAATGCTTGGATGTGTGTTTAAACGGTGGTAAATCACAAAGCTTTGTCAGTTTTTACAGCAAATGTATGGGCTTAGGTGATTGTGTAATTAAAAGCCGCATTTTATGCCGCATGTTATGCTTGGGCAGTACTCTAGATGTGCAACCAATCCAGGTTTACAGGCCTATAAAATCTCATTCTTTGCACTAGAATAAGGTTTTATAGGTATATATATATA
>BJFM01001592.1:10278-26311 GCA_016586285.1 Arothron firmamentum
GGCTGGATACCGGCTTTCAGTCTGGGCCCTGCTCCAAGTTCAGCCGCCGCCTGAACTCGCCTTGCTGCTGCTGTGGCGCTTCTTGCCGACAGAGGGCGACCCGGGCTGCCCGGGGCTGGAGGTGGCCGAGGTGGTGGCGGGTAAGCCGGAGGTGGAGGAGGGCGCCTGCTGTTGGGACACCTTCTGGAGCTCAGCCGCCAGCTGTTTGGGGTCAACGCCCGGAGACTTGGGAGGTCTGCTGCCTAAAGGAGCCACGCAGACACACAAAAACACCAGGGTAATCTACCCTGCTCTGCGAGCCCAGCTCGGGTTTGGGCCCCTTCACTGGCCAGCTCTCCTCTGATCCAGTCTTATCTCATGAAAGCAGAACAGAAATAGAGACAACTTGCTTTTGCCGTGTTCCTGGTAATCCAGGTGATTGGAGCCCTCAGAGTCGGCCAGCATGTTGAGATCGCTGAAAGACACGCAGGAACCAACGCGTCATGGCGGCAATCATGACATCCAATGTTGAAAACAATCATTGAACGGAGAGAGAGCAGGAAAAAAATGAACACGGAGGACGAGACGAAGGTTGCACTCACAGCCGGACGCACACGTCTGCTTCATTACACGGCTGGCCGACAAGCGCCTGAACCTCCTCGTAGGTCTTCCCCACCAGGAGAACGCCGTTCCACTCCAGAACTTGCATTCCTGCGTGGGGGTTATTGAATCAAACACACGCAGGAAACGAACAAACCGCACACTAATTCACCGCACAGCAAAATAAAAGCCTTCACCGCTGGAATCTTTTCAGAGAAGGTTCGGTTCATGAACATCAGAAGGTAGAAGCTGGAGCGATAAATCCTGTGAGAGACGCTGGCTGACAAAGAGCTCAGACAGAACTGGGCTGACACAAACATGGCGCCGGCCTCCTGGTGCTTCTACCCTAAAGCTAGATTGCAAACACTGCAGCCTAAAGAGAAACAATCAGAGCTCGTCCAAAGTCGAGGCCGGGAGCTGAAAACAAGAGCATTTATTTGCAATTTAAAGTGGCAGCAGAAGCTAAGATGAATCCACAGAGCACAGCAAAACCACTGCAGCCTCAGAGCACAACCAGCAGGACTCACACGGCCTGAAGCAGCTCATCAGGAGGCTCCTCTGCTTGCGGCGGGGCGCCCGAGCTGTGTGTGCGTGTGGGCGACACAATTCGTCAGTGGTCGCGATGAGACACTGTGAGGTTAACTGGGCAGCGTTCCCAACACTCGCGCCACAGAGACCGAGGCGCCATGTTCCCAAACAAAGCCACCCTGCCCGGTGTGGATGGCGGAGTCCGGGGTGACATGGTCGCAGGGTCGTCCTTTAAAGACACCACAGATGGATCGCACCCTTCGCAGCGCCCGTTAGCTATATAGGAAAATGTGGAAATCCACGCCACGCAGACAAATGAGAGCAAACTACAGAGGTCTCTGGAGATCTGTGGCTTCAAGAAGGCTCGGGCCAGCGCGCTAGCAAGAGCCAGACAGCCCGACAGAGCCAACGGAGATTAACGGGACTATGGGCAGACAGATGGCCTCGGAGGGGGAGGGGCCTAACTGTTTCCAGACTCCCTCCTGTGAAATCAATAGCACCTCATGAAATGTGTTCCTGCTAACACACCAGCACATCCATCCTGAGGAGCTGTCAGCGCGTAAAGGCTGGAGTCACAGGTCGTATATCAGCCCATAATGGAGACTTGATGCTCCCACTTGCAGCTCCCACAGCGCACCAAGATCATCCAGCGTTTTATTCACAAATAGAAACTTTCCAAGGCTACGGCTTTTTCTTGGTTCCAGGGATAGAAATCTTTGCTCACCTTCCAGGATTTTGCCCGTCTGTTCTGTGGCTCCGCCGGGGAGGACTTTGGCAACGTAAGCCCCGATTTCTCCGTCAGAGCCGGGCACCTCCTTCCCTCCGACCACACGGATACCCAGACCGTTCCCTGTTGTTTAGTGGAACATTTCACATTTCAGTGAACATTTTTCCATTTTTTTTCCCCACATTAATCAACCTCTGACCCACAAATACTTGTGGATTCAGTTCAGCCAAAGTCTATTTTGAGGACTAACGCATCTTTAATCTCAAAAGCGTTGATTTCACAAGTAACAGCCAAACATTCAGCTCTATTCTTAGTAAACAAGAACAGCCCCCACTTTTATGGGCCATTTGTTAATTGAAGGCGATAAGCCCGAGCGTGAGGGATGCGCCATCTTGAGCTGACTGACGAGCGTGGAGGGAAGCCAAATCAAAGGAGAAGCCAGGAAATGAAATGTCTGCCCACTCGGAGCCTGTAGGAACAAGGTGATGGAACGTGATGGCAGGGATTTGGCGTGAAAACTAAGAAAACTGAAAAACAGGAGGCGTGCACATCCTGCGCTACAGGCCAATGAGATGTGCACGCTGAAAGGCTTCGGCACCGCTGGCAGTGCGTATTTAATGCAACCAGTAAGCAAGGGGTCAATAAAATCTAATGTATCCGACGCATTAGCTCCAACGGTGAATCGATATCTCATCCCGTAACTGTATTTTTTGTTGTAAATGACTGCCATCTTGCGGTGCTTTACCTGACACGCTGCGGTCTTTGGGATCCCTCTGCAGTTTGACCCTGAGGTGAGGGAAGGGGTAGCTCGAGCCTTTTACCTAATAAACACAGGTCAAGCATTCGCAAGGTGAGTGAACGGACATCGGAACCTGGTCAAGGGCGTATGCTTCTGCCCAGGTTCACCTGTCTCCTCTCCTGCCCGTTGTCCGACCGGCCGTCTCGGGGTTTGTCAAACCAGTCCGTCTCCTCCCGCCTGAGGTGGTAAGCTTCGCCAATTGAAAATAATAAAGAGTTTTGCACCGTTAACTTTGGAAATGGGACTTTTTCCCCATTGAAGATGGGACATTCTGTTGGTCATTAGCTCTAACTAGAAGGTAAATATGCACAAAATTAAAAATGATGCATTCTGAAATGACTCCAATCAGCATTAGTACATGATGTCTCGTCTGGTTTGGTTTTTTTTTTTTAATGCAAACGTTGAGGGTGTGGATATGTAGCATTGTTATTTGACGAAAGTTTATTTTTGCACTTTTCTTATCATACGCAGCTTTTTATTTTGTAGCAATAAAAAAACTGCAAAAACACATTTGTCTTAAACATTCCGTCGTGATTTTACAGCAGGTATGCGTTGGACTCGTGATGCAGGTTAATATGTTAGCAGGTTAATATGGATGAGCGTAGAACTGAACTAATACTCTACCATTGGTCGCATCGTCTCTGTTCAAAGCCATCAGGGCGTCACTTAGCGCTGGAATCAAGGCAACCCAATACAGATTTATTACACAAGTAGCATTCAAGACACTCGTAATGCTAGCTGGAAACCGTGATATTGTCAGTTTGATCATTCCTTCTTCTGAAAACATCTTTATATGTTTAATAAGCTGATACTGGGTCCTTTTTAGAGTAGAATTATAGTCTTATAAGGAAGAAGAGTCAGCAAACAGGAAACACTGATGTAAAAGTAAAGTTTGAAGAAGCTCCATGGACTCATGCAATACAGTCATCACACAACATACAAGAAAACATCCATGACAAGACATGCAAATTACAGTTTTGTGTTTATTGTGTGCTTTTAAACATCACGCCCAGGTGATCCAGCTCAGAAAGTCAAGTTAAACAGGCAAAACCTATGTTGTTTCTAAAAATACATGCGTTACATACATACTAAAGATACGTTCATTACATCATCTATTTCCTTAAATTCATGTTGCTAACAGGATACTTGATTTAAAAAGTAGCAGCTGAAATCAGTGAATCTTGCCAAAGAAGAAATTAAAGGTGGTATGACAAGATGCTACACAACACTGCATGCATAAGGATACATTCAACAACACCCTGTAGTTAAATAAGGACAAAGATGTGCATGCAAACCACATACAAAGATGAAAAACAAACACATGCAGACACAACCAAAAGAGAAACCCCACAATCACCAGAGCTAAATAAAAGCGTGACAAACACCGAGCAGACATGCTCAAAGATGGAAAGTCAAGGAGGTGAGAAGTGTGACGAGTCATTTTTTTACCTTCGCTGTCTGACATGGTGCCCTGCAGGTCATCCAGCAGCACATAATCCCTACCCCTGGTCGGCTCTTCCCTGACATGCTGCTGCTGCTGAGAGTCCTGCAGCGACAGACAGGACCCAAACTGGTCCCTGGAGTCAGCCGAGATAGGCGGCAAAGGTCCCGCTGAGGCACGGGCCATGCCCATGGGCTGCCCGACCGGGCTGAGCGGACTCTCTTCCTCCGAGTTCTGGGCCACTATGGGTATTCGACTGCGTCCGCTCTGCACGATGGGAAGGCTGGTGGGTTTCATGCGCCCAGAGGGGGTTTGGTAGCTCGGTCCATCTCCGGAGTCACCGTCCCCTTTGAGCCTCAAGGAGGAGCTGGAAGGGTCTCTTTTGATAGAAAGGTCTAGGCCATAGCACGATGTGGGTCTGGATGAAGGCCTTGAGCGACTACCGCTGGGATAAGCAGAGTCTAATCCTAAACTCTGGCCCAGGTTTAGCGATCCAGCCAGGTTAGCCCCCAAGGTGGACCCAAGGTATTTCTGTTGCTCCGCAATATTCTTTCGAAGGCCAAATGTAATCTCATCCTGTGAAAGCCGGCTGGATCTTGGAGATACGCTGGTAGACCCAAGATAGCTGGTATAGTCTGTGTCCAAGGCCCTGCTGTCAGCGATCGAGGAGTACTTCGAGGAAAGTTTTGGATCCAACAATGGCGTCTTGTGTTTTTGGTACAACATGGATGCTGGGAGCTGTTTAGCGGCCTGCTTCTCTAGAGTAAGACGACTGATGCTGTATTTATCCGTTTTGGGATAGGGCCTTTGGGAGTAACTAGAGATGCCAGTGCTTGGGGGGGTGTAGTAGTGCTGGGAAAGACCTGCCAGTTGTTCCAAGTTTTCTGTCCCACAAGTGCTTCTTCTAAACTCCTGCTTCAGCTGCTGCTTCAGAATTTTCAGTTCGTAAGGTTCCTCCATTGAATCTTCTTCATCGGGAGTCTTTCCAAAACTGTGGAGCCTTGAAGTGGACCCCAAATATTCCGTGGAGCCGAGATCTGCGGCGCTCCTGCGCAGCAACTTCTCTGCCTTGGCCAGCTCCCTCTCAGCGAGACTGTAGGAGGAGGACAGACCTGTGGAGCCTTTCGCCAGATCCGCAGCATCTTCAAGCAGCATGTAGCTCCGCGGCGTGTGGTGGTCCACATCCGTGTAGTAGGAATCGGAAACGGCTGATATGGGGCTACGCACCATGCTTCCCACTTCCAGAGCTCGAAGGTCAAGGTGGTTTCCATACTTGTCGTACTTGACTCCCAAGTAAGCCGATGACGTGGGATCAGGCTGGCGGCTGATGACGTCATACTTGGTTGCGTCCAGCTCTGAGAGGAGGGCTGCTTGTCTGGCAGCTTTTTGTTGCAACAGGAGCATCTGATGGTAACTCTGCTGCTGAGAGCTGGTCAAGGATGGGACAGACGAGTAGATGGAGTGGGACTGGTAGGACTGGGGTGTCTGGAACTGCTGGTATTGACTCTGAGGGTATTGGTACTGGGAGTACTTTCCATACTCGTGCTTGGTTTGAGGTGGGACAAAGTCATCCAGTTCTGACTGGGGAGCTGTTCTGGGTCGCTCAAGACTGTGATCTTCAATCTCTTCATCATCACCGCCTTCGTGCACACCTCTCGTCTCTCGGATGTTACTCACCTCACTGTCCGACATGTAGTCTCTGTCCTCGGCAACGCTCTGCAAATAGGCCCTTTCCCTTTTTTCCCTTTCTTTCAACAGCATGTCTTTTCTCCGATTAATGCCCATCTCTAAGTACCTGAGCTTAGCATCGATCTCTTTCTCCTCCTCATCCAGCTCGGCTTGTCTTTTGCGGAGCTTGGAGGACTCGCGCTCCACCATGTCCAGTTCACGGTCAATGTCTTGTAGGATCTTGGCACGCGCCATGTTGGAGTTGCGGCACATTCTTCGGCGTGCAGAATTAGTGGTGTACGCTGTTTGGCCGCTGGTTGTCGACTCTTCTTCTGACGGTGGATTGGGGAGCGTTCTCTTTACTTTCTTTTGAGTGCCAGAGTCTTTCCCCTGTTGGAAAATGCACAAATTAATGATTAGGTTTTGTTTTTTTTAATCCCAGAAATGACAAAACAAAACCAGTAAACTGATAAAAGCCAAGGTAAAATGTCACAATAACACTTATTTTATTTAAAATAGAAGTTGTAGACACTCACAGTGTCACCATATTGGGTGCCAGAGGCTCTTTCTTCTCCCGTTGGACTCATGGATTTAGGGTCAGACATAGATCTTTGCATACCTTTTGATCCCCTAGGACTTCCCGGAGAAGCTTTGGATGGATCTTCACTCCCTTTTAGCTTTTGCGGGCTCGTATCGCCCAGTGATTTCTCATAGGTCACAAACTCAAGGGATTTACTGGGAGATATGCAGGGTGATATGGGAGAGTACAGCACTTTGGGAGACTTGGGGGCGTGAAGTGTAGACGAATCAACTTTGAGCTCAGAAGACTGGTCTATTTCTAATGGTGTAGGTCTCCTCTTTGGTGAGGTCCTTTCTGAGTCCGACAACTCCATCCTGGTATCCATTCGAATGTTCCCGTCCGTATCTGTTTGAATGGAAATTTCCGTGTGGGCCTGAAGAGCCATATCTGCCGGCCCACTTCTATTGCCTCTGGCGGTGCGGGGCCGACTTTGTCGGTTTCTGCTCTGAGCTTCCCATTCATCTTGATCTTCGTCATCAGTCTGCACACAGCTGTCCACGCTCTTTTTAGGACTTTTCTTTTTCCTCCCTGCTGAGTATGCTTTGCTTACAGTCTCGTCCTCTTCATCCGTCTGGCAACCGCTATCGGTGATCTTTCTGGAGAGCACTGTGCCATCTGGGCCCAGGACGATGGCCTCCTGGTAGCCGTGCCCCGGCATGTCTGCCCCAGGGTAGAGCTGGCGTAGCTTCTGCTCTTCTAGCTGCAGGCGCAGTTGTTCCTGGAGTCGCTGAATCTGTTCAAGCTGCTGCTGCTGTTGAGCATAAGTTTCCTTCTGCATCATAAGGTGGGCCTGTCGTTCCTCTTCCTGTTGTGTCAGGATATGCTGTTTCATGGCCTGCAGCTCCTCCAGCTCCTTCTGTACCAGGAGTTGTTCTTGCTCCCTGAACCTCTGGATCTCCTGGCGCTCCCACTCTAATTCCTCAGCCAGGCGCTGCTGCTTGAGCTTCTCCATCTCCAACCTCTCCCGTTCCGCTTGATACTGACTTTCCCCAGGAACCATTGGCGAAGACAGAGCCTCGAGGGAAGCAGCTATGGCTTCCAAGGAGGCATCGGTGTAGGTGTCAAGCGGCAGAGAGGCTGTTGCTGTGGTAACAGCGCGGGCAGCAGTGGCATCTCCTCTGGAGATCTCCAGATTAAGTGGGGCATCACCTTGCTCTTCTGTTACGACAGTAGAGATAGTGGACAGGAAACTGTGGGATCGTGTAAGCGGCAAGTTCTCAAGGTTTGACAGGGAAGGCATGGTGTCACTAGTATGCATTCCTGACAGGGTGTTGTAGGTTGTACTGAAGATGGACCCAGGTTGGGTGGTTATGGCATATGTGGAGGGGACTGGAGCAGCAACAGAGGAATAGACAACACCATTCGAAGACCTCAAAACACTGCTCGTGCCATAGATTGTGCCAACGGCGCTCGTGGCTCTGGCTTGACAATAAGACGGAATGGTCAGTCCCGTGCACGCTCCTTTTTTGGAGTAGTCAACAGCTTCACCTGTCAAAAGTCAAAAATATCAGTTGAAGCCAAATATTTCAGACTCGCAACGCAATGTGAAAGCAATCCATGCCTTATCCGAGTCACGAAGGAGGTGGATGGGAGGAAAAAAAATCTGCTATGGAGAGGTGCTTCAGGCAGAGATGAAATGTAAAGCAGCAGCATGCGGGCACATGCAAAAATATTTACGACCAAAAACGAACCGTCCATGCAAAACAAAATGACGAACAACAAAAGGAAAAAAAAATAAAAATGAATTAGCCGTGAATGAGTGGGAGCATTTCAAAGTGACATTTGAGTGACAGGTCTGCAATATCGCTCCACTGACCTGCATCAGAGATCTTTGCAGCGGTAAGATCCACTGCACCCTCTGTGGTGCCACTGAAATTATAGCTGTTCTTACTCTTGTACAAGAACAACCCGGCTTCTGCTAGGTTAGTGTCTGACATTGACGGTTTGATCCCGCCAAAGCCCCTCATGCCGTAAGGCAACCGGTCGTACTGGTAATGGTCATCACGATATCCGAAACGATCTTCAGGCAGCGGCGTTGTGGCTTGTTGAGTCGTGCAGCTTCCTGCAAACGGCAGCTTGTAAACGACATCGCAGCAGACGGCTCGCTTTCCTGCCGTCAGATCCACTGGTTTTCCGTCGTCGTCCGTGATGACAGCTGTTGCCACCTCTGCGGAAGCTGTATCCATGGTTACCACGGTGTTGAAAGGCTTTGTTGTGCTGAGGTCAACAGCTCCTGCCACTGTAGGCGTACCTGTAGTTAACCCATTGGCAACGCTTGCAGCTAAAGTGGGTGCAGTAGTGATGGGGGTGCTCTGAAATGTTCCTCCGCCTGTGCTTGAGCCAACGGAGAGGTTGATGGGTATCTCCGTAGTGGCGTGAGTCGATGGCTGCGAATCAATTGGCCGATATATAATCTGAGAAATGGGCTCGAATGACTTGTTCTTTGTGAGCTGGAGGGGCGCTGATGCTGCTTGAGCAATGTCGACGTTGTTATTTTGCTGAATTGTGGCAGAACAGGTGACAATGGTGATGCTGTCGGTCACTATCGACACCGTGGAGGATTCGATGCTGAGGTTCACCACAGGTGACTGCACTGCGCTCTTCTGGCGGCTGACCTCAGCTGCAAACGACTGGCGCCTGGAGTCTGTGCCAGCCGACAGATCTACGCCATTCAGATCCGACCCCGAGTCCACCTTCACAGTCCTGAGATCTACCACCTCAGAAGGCTGGAAAGTTTGTCCGGTCTGTGCTGGCAGGCTGGGCTTTGGTTTCTCCATGGAGACTGGGACACCATTGGCCCTCGGAGCTGGCACCGGTGGTGCTGCTCTTTCATGAACAACAGAGACTGTGGTCCTCTGGACTTCTGTGGTGACCACTTGAGAGATGAGATTTGGCATAACCACGGGCGGCTGGGCCGAGGCAGATATAGCCTCGATTATGTGACAAGAACTAGACACGTGCTTTTCTGGGCCACAGATTTCTTGGCTTTCGATGGACTCTGTCACGCGAGTGTATGCCAGAGGCACCCTGGTTGTTAGAGGAGGGGCTGTCTGTGGGTGCTGCTGAGACTGCGATTGAGGACAACTTTGAAGGTGAGCTTGGTATGGAGGAGAGGATGGACCAGGACTAGAGGGGGCAGTAGTTGAGATGGCTTCTACAGGAGAGCTGGGCTGAGATGGTAGGGTGATGACAACGTAGGTGTCCCGAAGATTTCTGGCATATCTTGGAGAAGAGGGAGACTTTGGTGAGGGTTGGATTGGTTTGCTCTCAGAAGAGGGGCTCAAATTCAGGGCTGTATCAGGAGTGCATGTGGGGAGTACAGTTGGTCTTGGTGGTGTACCTGTGTGGGCAGGCGAAGGGGGCTGCGAGCCAGGCTTCGGAGCAATAGGTGGTTTGACACCATGTCCTGGCTTGGCCTCCCCAGCTGGAATGGAAGGCTTGGGAGGTACGGGAGGGGGGGTGTGGGGTTTGTACACTGGCGTAGAAGCTTGTCTCGGTGATGGTACTTGGGCTCCACTCATAGTGTCTGCTTTTGATTGATTTGTCGAAGCCTGAGGTGGAAGTGGAACTGGAGGTTTCCTGGGAAACACCGTAGGTTTGGGTGGGGTGGGTGGAGGCATTGGTGGTACAACAGGTACTTCTGTCTTTTCCTGAGAATTGCCCCTGAGCAATATGTTTGGCTTTGGGGGAACCGGTGGAGCGGTTGACACTAAACTAGGAGTACTAGATGTATACTGGGGAACTGTAGCCAAAGGCGATGCGCTGGCGATCACGTGGGCTGGCGTTCTTGGGGGTGCACCGGATAAGTCCACAACACCAGCCTGAGGTGCTGGCGTGTCAGATTGCTGGTCAGATGCGGCCGAGGTCGCCATCACGGGCTCAGTTTCTGTTGTTGCAGCAGGCATCTCCTCTTCCTTTCTGCAGATGCTCTCTTCATCAGAAGACAACTCTCCCGAAGAGCACTGCGTCACTTTTAGGTCTGGGACGGGATGGAGCACTCTCCTGGAACCCGTTGCTTCCACTTCTGGCTCCTGCTGAGTAGGGCTCGATCCGGGAGTCAGCACCTTTTTCATCAGCTCCTCATAAGCTGCTTCAGCATCCAACAACGGCTTCCCGTCTTTGCCTAACGTTACCGTGCTGCTTTTGGCGGAAGGATCCGCGGCAGGATGCAAAACTATTTCAGGGTTGCTGGGATCCTTCTTTGGCTGCATGTTCTGATATTCCTGCTCCAGCTTCATGAATTCCTTTCTCTTCTTGATCATGTCTTCGTAAACTTCATCTGGCGATCTCAGCTTTTTGGGCTGAGCTGGAACAGCAATCTTCTCCGGCTCAACCAGATCGTCAGCTGAATTGTCGATGAGGGACGAGTAGGCGTAGTCTTCGATGAGCATGCCTCCGTAAAGGGACTCTTTGCCTGTTTGAATCTCACCTTTGTCAAAAGTTGGAGAGGAGGCCTTCAACATTATTTCCTCGTACGCCTCGTCGGCAGACTTCAGGGTTTGTTTCTGCTTGTTCTGCTGATCGTCGGTTGGGGAATGAAGGGAGGCAGATGTAGGCAGTTGATAGGACCTCTGAACGGCCGCAATCTTCGCAGCATGAATTTCAAATCCTTCAGGATCCGAGTCCATACTGGGGGAGAAATCGGAGCACGAGGAGCGCCGTATTTCCTCCATTTCGGCCTCTTGCCTCAGTTCCTCGGTCGGAGAGGCGTCCTCAATGGGGGACAGGTTGCTCGGCGGGGTCTTTGAATGCTCCCGTCTCCTCTGGGCTCGAATTTCCTCTTTGTCTTTCTTTGATTTTTTCCCAGAGCCCTTCTGCTTTTCTTGCTCCCTCAGGAGCTCCTCTTCTTCCCTCAGCTCATCTTCCTCGGAGGAGTCTTCGATGGTGGGCAGCATCTGACCAGGCTGTCTGTGTCTGGCTTTCCTCTGCTGTTTGCCTTCACTGGACCGGACATGACTGGGACTGCTGCTGTCACTGTCTTCGTCCAGCGACGACACTGATGTCGGGGACGTCCCAGGAGTGAAGCTGGATGCGTGAAGACTGGATGAGCCGTCACCTCTGGACCGATCATCTGGAGAGTCCGGGAGGCTTTCCATCTCGGGCTCTCCGTCCTCGTTGGGGATCGGCACGGGACTGCTGGTTGCACTCAGCTCAATGTTTTGGAATCTGCGATCGGCGCCTGTCTGATTCACTGTGTCCTTTAGTTCTTCCTCAGGTTTATCTAACGAGAGCTGCTTCTCTTCTTCATCCTCTGGACTAATGGTGCTCCTTTTAATGAGCCGTCTGGCCTTTCCGGACGCGCTCCTCTCCACAACTTCTGTTTTCTTCTCATCCATCTGTTTTTTCCCGTCCTCTCGGATCTTTCGACGGCCCAGATTTTCCTCATCCGATGCGGACGCGTCCTCATTTTCGCTCATTTCTATTATCTGCTTCCGGATAAACTCCTCATCGTCACCCGACATGGGGCTTTCTTTCCCCAAACTCTCGCTGCTGTCGTCCAGGGAATCCGGCCTGACATCCATGGGCACAAGCAGCTTTTTCTTTCCAGCACCTTCGGGATTCTCAGGAGGTTCTCTCTCATCCTCAGAGCTGGGCCAGTCCGGCGAGAGCGGGAGCACCTCCAGCTTCCGTCTGGTCTTGAGAGTGTCCGTCTGCTTCTCCTCGGCCTTGGACGGGGTGCTGGCCTGGGCTTCCAGAATGGGAAGAACTGTACTCTCCAGTTTTGCCAGGTCTGACGGACTGGTGGGACTGTGCTCCTTGACGGCCACTTGTTTTTCTCCAGGCTCTTTTAACGACTCTGCTGTCTTCACCTGCTGGTTGAAAACAGAAAAAAAGAACAGTTAGTGTTATTGTTCACTTTGAGATAAAGCACAGAGCCAATCACAACCTCTTTTTTTTCCTTCGCTAAAGTCTACAGTCACCTCAGCAACCGTCTCGCCACCACTGGCCTTTCCCCGAGGCTGATCTTCAGCCTCTTCTGGCTCTTCTCTGTCAGTGTTCTCCTCCTGAGACTCTTTCCCCTGTTCGTTAGCAACATCGAGCAGGATCTGGGGTTCTGCCTCAGACACGACAGCTTCAGCTACGCCTCCATCTTCAAGGCGCCTCTCTGTTGTTTCCTGCTGATTTGATATTTGCTCTTTCAAACAATCAGGCGAGGCTGTGCCGCCCTCGTCGCCGCCTGCGCTCTTTTCTGTTTCTGGAATGGTTTCCTGGATTAGCGACGCTACCTCTTTCCCTTCCTCATCTTTGACTGGCGCCTTTTCCTGCGCGCCTCTCTCGAGCCTTTCCTCCCCTCGCTCTGCTTCCTTTTGACTTTTGTTACAGTTTGTTTGCTGAGAACAGGTTTCCGAGCCGCCCTGGATCGGCGCGTCCCCGCTCATCTTTGCTTTGATGACGTCTGACGCCATCTGCGCCGACTCCTCTGTATTTCTATTTTGGTGTTTATCTGCGTCCGTCATGGAATCTGTCTCGGTTTCTGTTCTCATCGTTTTCTGTGTCTCATCTTTTGGGATTTCTTCAGCAGCAATCAACGCTGGTCCACTCCTTTCTTTCTCTTGCGTCTCTTCCTGACGGATATTCTCTGTGTCATTGGACGGAGTCTGACTCCATTCGGCTCCATTAACCTTCTCCTCCGGAGCTTTCTGGTCATTTCTCTCCTTCTCTTCAGTTGTTTCTTCTTCTGGAAGCTTCCCTTCATCGGCTCTTACCTCATTAGCAGTCTCTGAAGCTGCGTTGTTGCGGACTAGCTGCTCTTCAGAGGCTTCAGATGGTTCGTTTTCACTTCCTGCCTCCATTTTAACGGGCTCACTGACTTCGTCCCCAACAGGTGTGTCCTCGGCACCGTTCTCCGTTGCTTTTATCTCCTCATCAACCCTTTGAGGTGTTTTTAGTTCAACTGATTCTTCTTCCGTTGAAACTTGGTTTTGCTCACTGTTCAGCTCGGTCACATCCCTCAGATCTTTGACCTCTTCTGGTTCTCGGAGTTCCCCGTCGGAGCAGAGGGACTGGGACACCGAGGAGGTTTGACATGCTTCAGATTTGGCTGGATTGGAGTCTGGTTTAGGCTCTTGCTGGGCTTCAGCAGCTCTTGAGACCGCATTCCCAACTACTTCTGCTACCTCACCCTGAGAAGGAGGAGAAAGAGGAAGAGGAGGAGTACCCTCTCTGAGCCCCGCACCATCTCGTACTGGTCCTGGTTCTTCCTGTTCTACTGCAGTAATCTGGCTCTCAGTCTCAGCCAGGACTGTGGAGTCTGACGTTTGCTCCGGATTAGGAGGAACTTCCTGCAGAACCGCATCTGTGGTCAAGGCAGGTCTTGGCTCTTCTGCCACATCTGGACTATTTTCAGGCTCAGGTTGCACTCGCAGGTTCTCTGCAGGAGAAGCCACTCTCTGGCTAACCTGGGGCTCGGTTTCTACCTCAGCGGGAGCTGCAGTCGCGTCCAAACCTGTTATTGTTGACTGATTTTCTGCCTCGCCTTCAACAGGGAGAGGAGGGCCCTGAGTCTCAGAGCTGCTCAGCTCCGGCTGCCTAACTTCTGACACACTTTCACCTGCGAGCGGCTCTTTTTGTTCTTTTGGCTCTACGTTTTCCTGAGAATCAGGGAGAGGCTCGCTAACAGAGCAAGAGCTAACAGAGCAAGAGCTAAGAGCATCGGGCTCGGGAAGGGTTAAAGGAACTACCTTGGCTTCGGGAGCTGGTGGGGGAGGAGGTTCTACTACAGGTTTGCTATCTACAGCAGCAGGTGTAGAGGAGGAACCAGGAGCAGGCGGCTGCTTCTTTGGGGCGGCCATGGTTGGTGGCACCGGGTCTCCCAGCTGGCCCGACACGGCTCTTTGGGTCTGACAGTTGAGGCAGAGCCATTCTTTCTGCAAGATAAACACAAGAAAAATAAGGGCGATTATCATCACGCAAACATGCCGATACGGTGCTCCTGCGCATTTTAAGCGCCGTTGTGACGAAACTGCAGCGTCTCTTCTTCTATTTTAGCCAAAGCTTTCGGAGCTGAGGAGGCGGGCCCATGTATAATTCATGGTAATGGGACAGGGGCTCACCGAGACACGTCAGGATGGGCCGGGTGGCGTCATGTCACTGAGCTAGCGTCCACCGCACCGGATGTTACGTGTAGCATAAGCTCATGCTTGTGTGAGCGGAAGAATAAAAGAACGTACACGTGTGAGAACATACAGCAGCTAACCCTCGCTTGCTTTAGTATTCAGGCTCCACCGAAGTGCGCAGCCTGAATATAAAACCAGGCAGCAAAACAGTTGGGAGGGAGGTGAGAGGAGGAGGAGGAGGAGGAGGAGGAGAGGAGAGGACAGGGAGTTTTGTTGGGTACCAATGTGAGTCACCGTGTTTGCGTCACGGATTCCAGAGGATCTCCTGAGAATGTGAGCGGGTTTATTCTGTTTTCTGTCAGCTGGGGGGGGGGGTTGAGCATGGCATCTGTCCAGCAAACAAGAGGAGGGCGGGGTTTTTGGTCAGCTACGCTAAAGCGCGCTGACACCAGATGGCCGCGATAGCAACGGCAGAATCAAGCGCTCCATCAGACAAACGGTCGCCGGGGCCCGGCTGCTTCAATCACGCCATCAACAAATCACAACAGACGCGCGGGGCGCGACTGAGAGGAAGCAGACGCGCCAAACCAGGTCAGCACAATTGAAGCGTAAGGCAGCGTCACGTCGAGCCCAGTTTTAAAGGAAAGAACAGGTGCTGGAGACCCTCTGGTTCCGTTAAGTGGCAACTCTGATGAGCACCAAATTTCCATTTTGATGGAGAAAAATGAAGCTCACCAACCGACCGCCGCGGCGAAGGGCTAACACTGAAACATGTCATGTTAGCATGACTGAAACTAATGACGGCACTGACTGAAAATGACAACTGTCATTAGTTAGAGTAAGACCTCCCCATAATTACCTTCTCCTGCCGTTTTTAGAAACACGGGTGGTAAATCCGGAGGGATCCTCGTCCCAGCGGACGTGACTTGTAATTAAATCCAACACGACAGGTGCATTTTTATAGAACTGTTTCATAACAATCCTCCCTCCTGCCAAGCTTTTAAATAAATGACTCGCCTGCGCGCGCACATTACCAACCCAGATGATTCACAAGAGCGGCGCTCGCACGTCTGCTTTTTACCAAAACCGGCGCACATCAGCGATCCGCAGAGACCAGTCTGACATGTATATCCCAGGATGAAAGACTTCCTCTTCCCGTCTATCACTTCCCAAATGAATCAAAATGCAGGGGCGAGTTTTTTTCATGTTTTCCTTCCATCTTCCTTCCAAGGAATTAAGGAAAGACTTAAAACAACAGCTAGGTGCCAAAAGTTAAGAGTGTAACTTCTGTTCTGAAACAGACGTATAATGAGCACTGTGTCGTGATGAAATGATGGAACGGAAGCCGATGTAGGTGGTGAAAGGATGAGACAGGAGGGATAGAGGAAGCAAGTGTCATCCGAGGTGACTCAACGGCACATCCTGCCAAAAACCTTCACCTGCTAATCTAAGAATGGTAGCTGGGAGGCCAGGAAACACCCACTGTAGCGACGAGAAAAGAATTTATGGCGTTCGGACATCCTGCCTGCAGACGGGAGGCTGCAATATTCTCAGCCTGTAATTAAATAAAGATGATCTATAGGTCTGCCATTAATTATTAAAGATATTCCCACCAGTTGCCACAGAAGGCTTTCATCTGCCCTCAGTAAAGTAT
>BJFM01001592.1:26343-41606 GCA_016586285.1 Arothron firmamentum
CTAATAAATCACCCGCGGCAACCAGCCGAAAACACGGTCCAGTGTATGATAATGACGCGTCAATATTTCATGATGTCTTTTCAAAGGACTGAGTAGAAGAAAACAGGCAGAAATAAAAGTAGAAGCCCTCATTTTTCAGCAATGTCCCTCTGTTTCAAGATTAGCAAGCATGCTAGCTCAATATTTTAATTGCCACCTTGCCAAATGTTTCATTTCTTCATTTCAATGCTTCATTAAAATGAAGAATAAAGAATAACACAATCCTGTATGTTCATCATCCTCTGACCTTTCAACCGGCTCCATTTCAGCCCTTTTTCAAGGCTAAAGCTAACACCTAAATCTTGCTGCCCTTTCCTCAGTGGTTCCAAATGTCCAGGTGAAATGTGCCACATGGCCATGTTGATGACCTGAGCTTTGATCCATGAAATTCCTGCTTTGATCTCAAACTCCTGTGAGCAGAACCTCACAGCGCTGGGCTGATGATTAGCTGTTAGTTGATGGTTTCCAGCTATCGCCGTTGCAGAATTACCAGAGTTTTTTTCTCCCAAAGGAAATTCCCAGATATCAGCTGCACATTTTACACCACACGGGATCAAAGGAGATCAAAGCCAATCTTTCAGCTTGGCAAGAATCACTCACGACTCCATCGGAGGTTTGTGGCACGACAGCGTATTGTGCCTATAGGTGATGCTGATGTGACTCAGAGGCGTGAGTCACGAGCACTAAAGGGAAAAAAAACCCAGTTGTCACAGTCTGCAGCGCCGTGGGCACCTTGGATTAACACTCATATCTGCTGTCACATCCTCTCCGATCAGCCTCAGACCATTTATTTTACTTACATTAGAACTTCTGTTGGATTTTTTTAGTCCTACGACTATAAAACATGTATTTTTGTTCTTAAATTACCTATAAAATAAGAAACAAGGTGAGCAAGTAGCAACAATCTGGATGTAGCAGTCTGTGCTAAGTAGGCTAATGCAGTGCCAGAGTGTGTTTTTCTGCCTTAGCAGCTGAAATCTACTTCTCTAAATGAGGAAAAAGGACATGACTGCGGAGGCGTGAAAGCAAACGTGCATTTTTTTGCTTTCAGACCTACAGTTTCTGATGACTTAGCCTGAGTTTATGTGTGCGCTGGCGCGCTGACGGGGAAACAAATTAAATAAAACAGCGCTGCACTCAGAAAAGAATCACCCTGGTGTAAAAAATAAAACCTATTTGGAGCCTTCTGCAGCGGCTGCGGGACATCGGTGCTCTGTTGTCGCCCACGGTTCCTTTCAAATAATAAAGAGGAGATGTTACAGATGGAGCACAAAGGAGGCCAGACAAAAAGCTGCCCTGCAGGAGCTCCTGTTCCCCCCCCTTTATGGATCTTCAGCTGGGACTATTTTGGTACACTTGGGCCTTCTGGGCCGGTGAAGAAGCAGGACCGTACAAGCCAGAGACACAGTGACCCGGGAGACACAAGCGTCCTGTAAAACGTCTTCAGCCAGGTTTCCTGCTGCTGCTCTGACAGGATGCTAAGAACACACCGCGGGCTGTCAGCGTTACTGTACATGCGCGCATATCTGCAGGGTGCTAATCGGCACACGACCTCATAACGACAACGAGGTACTGGAAACACAACATGGAGGCTGTGACTGCTGCAGCCTTTGTCGAAGCGACCAGAAGCTAGTGACTTTTAGCTGACATAAAAGGCAATGAGGTAACATGCAAAACTAAAAGAACTGTGATTTGAACCTAAATTCCACCAGATGACTGGGAAAAAAAAGAAAAAAATTTACTTTAAATGTGTTTGAATGCTAAAAATCACATTCAAATTCGTATTGTCTCTGGGTATCTGGCTAGCATTGGCTCTTAGCCTAAAGTCTGTGATTCAGTCCGCGTTTACGTAAGAGTTCTCGTTAGCGAGGAGGACGACATGACACGGAGTCTGAGCGACAGTCGAAGCGGCCGAGTCCCACAGACGCATGTTTACAGCCCCCCCGCATCAGGGGGAGGGGCAGTGAGAGCAGCAGTGGGAGGAGAAGTGGCAGGAAGGTACTGGGAGAGAATGGGAAGAAATAGATGAAAAAGGATGTGAAACATCTGAGAAACTGTTAACAAAATGTGGAGAAAAAGGGAGATGTGACAGGAAAGACACACACACACACACACACGTGTTGACATCTGTGCAGCCACTCTCAAACTAGCTCCCATTAAGACTAAGAACAAATTCACACCAGCATTCCCTGTCTGCAGCACAGCAACGACACAGACACAGTCTCTCTCACACTCACACACACACACACAGACACACACACACACACAGACACACACACACACATAACACACACACACACACACACACACGTATGTGAGGGACGGTACGTAAGAGGACGAAACTGACCCAAATGTTCATTAGCTTAGCTACATTTGTGCACAGATGGCGCACGGGGGACTAGGACGCACGCTGGCCACGTTAATTCTGATCGATACTGAACAAACTCTTCGCCATCTCAACGTTCTTCCGCCGCCGTCCCTCTTACTTCCCGGGCGGACGCGGCGTTTCCCGTGGAGACGAGGCGGAGCTGCGGAGGCTTGTGGGGTTCATTCCCAGCTTAGCTGCATCAGAAGTCTGGTTTAGAGAGCCAGAAACACCAGGCAGACGACCACGCAGCAGCACGTGCACAGCAAAAGACCAGCTCGCCAGTCACATGACCAGTGATGCTTTGAGATTATCAATGGCGGGTAAACAATAACGAGTACACGCGGAGTGCTAGGTGGGCGGAGGAGAGTTGCGCCTCCGCTCGTTTTGGCTTCCGTTTCTAAAGTTAATGATCCCACACCGACGGAGCGCCATCTGTTCACACGTGCAACAGCACCGCGGCGATGGCAGGAAGCACCCCGGGGGGGGCGCGCACAGGGGCAGGAAGCCAGTCCAGGTCATCAGGCAGACTTTTGAAAACGAGACAACCTCATTGGAGCGAAGCTGGCGTATCGCCGCACCTCCACCCTGACGCCGCCACACACACACACACACACACACACACACACTCGCGCTCCGCCGAGGATTGGCTTTCAGCGTCAATTGTCAATTGTGCGGAGACGTCCGTTTAAACAACCTCGTTTGCGTCCCGTTTCCTGGCCTCTCCGCCAAAGCGGGCCTGAGAAACGCGGCGTAATTGACCACACCCGATCGGTTTGTGGTCGGACGTGCACGATCGTCTTTGCGGCGTGGAGCGACAGCCTGGGTGGGGGAAAGCAGAGCTGGATCTGAAGCGTGTGTGTGTGTGTGTGTGTGTGTGTGTGTGTGAACGGATTCCTACCTCTCCTAAATGGGGGGTGGGATTAAATCCGCACAGATTGCAGATGTTCTTCTTGCAGCCGGTGCACCGGCTGTGGTTGGGCGCCTCGGCCGAGCCCACGTTGAGGTCCACGCGGCACAGCGGGCAGCTTTCGTCGAGCCTCGGCGCCGGGGGAGCCGGGAGCTTCTCTTCCCGCTCCACAGAAATGGTGCTGGGGGGCTTCTTGGACGTGGCAGCAGGCGTGTCAGGGGCGGAGTCGGAATCAGGAGGAGACCCAGGCGGGGAGAAAGGGGAGTCGGGTGGCGAGCCGGGGCCTGAATCCGGAGGGGATCCCGGTCCAGAGTCGACAGGAGACTCTGGGGGCGACCCAGGGGGGGACTCCTCAGCCTTGTTGGCCTCCCCTGTGACAATATTAGTGGCTGAACTCAAGAGGGAGGATCCAAAAGTGAACATCTGAGAAGCAGCAGCAGGAGGTTTGGAGGACTCCGTCAACCCTGAAAAGCCCCCGAACAGCTTCCCCGCCACTGACTCCTCCTGCTTGGGGGCAGCCTGAGCTTTGCCCGATTCCTTCAGACCCCCAAAGCCGCTAAAGAGCTTCCCAGTAACGGACTCGGCAGCTTGAGGAGCCGATGCTGAAGGTTTTACCGAGTCCGTCAAACCTCCCAGACTGATGCCTCCGAACCCCCCAAAGAAGCTGGACTCCTGTTTGGCTTTGGCGGGAGACTGCTGGGGGCTGCACTTTGGCTGAATGGGGCGTCCGGTCTTGGGGTCAACTTTCGGAGACCCTCCCACCGAGGAGCTTGGGGACAGGGGCCCAGGGGAGGTGAGGCCTGGGGACTTCTGCCTGGGTGTGGTCGGGGGTGTCAAACCTTGATCAGAGGTGCTCTGCTGCTTTATCAGCAGCTTCTCGGGCTTCCCTGGTGCCTGCCTCTGCGGCGAAGGCGGGGCCGACCCCTGTTTGGGTTTGGGTCCGGGCGGATCCATCGCTCCCATTGCTCTCTGCATCTGGCAGTTGAGGCAGAGCCACTCTTTACCCTGTTCAGACCAAAAAGAAACAGTTATTCTCAGAAAGGCAGAATCCCCACCTCATCACCGCTAGCTCTCTTATTTAGCGCACGTGAAACGTGTCAGAGCGCCACAGAGCATCACCGTGTCGAAGAAATGGGGATAGCTGTGATAAACACAGCTCTTTGCTCCGTCTGGAACCTCCCAGGGTTCCTCTGAAAACAGACCGTGGCCCCGATGCCAAAGCGATTGCTGTCTTGAACAGAACGTTTCCCTTTTGAGTCTAACTGTCCTTAAAGTCTAAATAGAGAATTAAAAAAAACATACAAATAGGAAGAAGGACTGAAACATGAGACTAACTGTGTAGTAATAAATCCCAGTAGTGACAGGTAATCTGTAATCATGAGCCACTGGCCACGTGACGGCGTGTTCTCTCATCCTGGCAAGGTGTCCTGACATGAGTCACCCTGTGCAACAATCCCTGAGTCCATATGTCCCCTCTGTCCCTCCATCCACCGGCCGCAGAGACAGGAAAGCCAGCAGGTTGGCTAAAATTACTGGATTGTTTGGATATCTGCAGGAAGGGAGAGAAAAGGAGGAAGGATTCTTACCGCCGAGTCTGGGGGGCTGAACCCACACAGGCTGCAGACCTGGTTCTTGCACTCGGTGCAGCTGTTGTAGTTCGGAGGCTCTTTGGTGCCGACGTTCAGCTTGGTGGTCTTACACAGCGGACAGACTCCTCCCCCAGGCCTCACCGCTCCCTGCTGCCCAGGACCTCCGCTCTTAGGCTGCTCCCCAGGTTGAGTCCCTGGGCCTGGTGGTCCCTGTTTTGGTGCAGGCTTCCCGGGTCCTTGTTGAGAAGGTCCATCTTTTTGTCCCGGTGGACCCTGACCTTGTCTGGGTCCCTGCCCAGGTGGTCCTTGACCAGAGGGACCCTGACCTGATCTGGGCCCTTGGCCTGGCTGTCCCTGACCTTGCTTTGGCCCATGTCCAGGCGATCCCTGTGCCGATTTGGGACCCTGGCCTGGTGGTCCTTGACCTTGCCTTGGTCCCTGCCCAGGGGGCCCTTGCCCTGGCTTTGGCCCCTGTCCAGGAGGGCCCTGACCCTGCTTCTGTGGCCCTCCCGGTTGGGGGCCCCTTGGACTTTGTCCTTGTTGAGGACCTTTGCTTGGTGGCTTTCCTCCCTGTTTGGACTCTGGTGCTGCTGGTGAATCTCCATCCTCATCATCCCCAAACAATCCCAACTTGGGCATCGTGACAGAATCCCCCATAGACGAAATGGAGGAGGAGACAGAGGACGTCATGGACGACACGGCACTCAGCGGGTTGGAACCGCTGAAGAAGCTGGAGCCAAACATGCCGGATGGTTTAGCGTCTGGGTCTTTTGGCTCCTGCCGAAATCTCGACTCGAAAAGGCTGAGGGATGAGGGGCTTCGGCCCGGTGCGGGCTTCCCAGGCGGACCCTGGTTGAAGGCGTCTACAGTGCGGCTCTTACTGAGGCCGGTCTGGCCCCGGGAGGCTCCTGTCTGCTGGTAACGCTGCTGTCCATCCGATTCCGATGGTCTGGAAACAGAAAAAAAAACCAAGTATTGGTTTATTGAAATAAAAAAGCTAACCGTTAGCATCTACTTAGACTGAGCAGCCTTTTCTCTTCGTGTACCGCTAGTTCACTTGACCATAGCTTAATTCTGCAAATGCTAATGGTGGAAACTGTGGCGCAGGCCTCGTGATCACACGGCGTGACAACGCGCCAGTGAACTGAGAACGTGTCGCCAGCGGCTCTCGGTTAAAGCTGACGTGAGAGTAAAAACCGCTGAATGACTGGAAGCGTAGATCACAGGGATACGGAGGGAAGAGTCCCACTCCGTAGGGGTACGATTAGACATCTTTGTTAGCACAGGCTGAGCTAACACACGTTCCTGAGTGATACCGTGCTCAGCGTTTGACTCCAGGGCAGCGCTTGATTAATGTTACAGTTCAGGCCAAGTGATGCGTGACTCAAGAGGCCGGCAAATATTGGAAGGAGCTGCGTTGCTTTGCCCATCTTTGGCCAATCCGCTGCGGCGCTGATGCCAGACAGAAGCGCTGCGTTTCAGCACCGCGGACAGCGGCAGGAGGCGTTCAATGACCCTCCGGAAAAAAAACAGAAGAGAAAACTCGATTTTGCATTAAAAATGTCCAGAAAAAAAGCAGGAAGGAAGCCTGAAGTGATGACATTAACACTGGCATTCTATTTATAGCCGTGTTAATATTAAAACACCCCTCCCCCGCCTCCGCTGGATATAAATAACTGCGTTGCCATTTGGGATCTAATTAGCAGCGTTCCTCTGGGTGTGATTTTTAAATCGGACAAAAAGGGTTAAAATAAATAAAAAAAAACAGAAACAAAATAGTTTGTTATTAACGACGTTTCTGCGGCGCGTCTGCCTCATTCAGCTAGGATTTCGTGAAATCTGCTGATGGAGGTGCAGAGTAAGAAAAGGAAAAAGAAAAATATCTGCACGACTGATTTTTTTTCTCTCTCCATTTTACCCAGCAGGCATTTCGGAAATTTCGCACAAATGCTGGAGGTGTGTCTCTTACGCGCTGATCGACGCGCAGACGAACTGCGGACTCAAACAATACCTTAAAACAATGACGTGCACAGCACCAGGTTATTCCATCTAAAGTGGGATTATATTCTCGAGAGGGATCGTCGCGTATGAATATGCACCATTTGCGGGTTCCTTGATCAGGGTGCGAGGGCTTTGATAAAATGGGTGTGAACTGGTCCTGGTCCAAATTTACGCATCAGATCCACGACTCTGCGTCGGTATTTAAAGAAAAATAGAAATAAAATGTGTATTTATGGATCATTTCCCTGCCTTCGTGCCGCCGCTGCGCCCCCGGGCTGCCTGCCTTGCGCCCTTGACATCGCCGCGGCCAACTGCCTCCTCTGCTCCTCGGTGAGCTCGCTCAGGTTTACCGGAGTCCCCTCGGGGACCCGCACGAAGCCACCCTTCCCGTCAGGTGCCAGCCCCTCCGGCAGCCCTGACGGCGTCCCTTCGCCTCCTTCCAGGCTTGCTTCGTTCCCCATGATCGACCCCTCCCGTCCCCCGTGCACGGATCAATACGAGTCCTCTCCGTCTCCTTAGGTCCGAAGATTGCGGTGAACCCAAGCCGCCAGGGTGTGTCGGAGCATCACAGATTTTTAATGTCGGATTATTTTATGCTGCCGCTCCATCCTGCCAGCGCCATCCTTTCCTCTTGTTTTTTTTTCCCCTGAGCATCTCCGCTGCTCTACTCCACTGTTATCACAGTTTTCCGTGAGGGGGATCTCTGATGTGCAGTCGCACACGGTCAGTGGCATGTTTCCGGTGATTTTTCAAAGTAAAATTCCATTTTAGTCAAATAATCCAATAGAAAAAAACTCTAATTCTAATGAAATTCTAAGTCTAACGAAACTCTAATTCCAGAACACACTATAAAAATTTGTCACATTCTTTCCTTTACCCACCACCCTAGTATGTTTAGTCTCAGTACCAAGATTGGCATTTACTTCTTTTACACTGACAGGGCCCTTCCGGGCCCTTCCCCACAGCTCTTGCGCGCTTGACGCGGCTCCTCCAGCCTCCTCCCGCCGCTGCTGCGCATGTTCGCCCCTGACAGGTGATCAGGAGACATCAGCGGGGAAAATATGTCTTTAAAGGGGACTAATGTGTAAAGAAGGTAAGATTGTCTGGAGCCGCGGAGAGATGGCTAACCAGAAGAACAAGTTTGTGCTTTTACTACCCAATATCACACTTCTAATATTGATGCAATTGGTTAAAAACATATTCAGCATCATTTTTATTGTTAAATATTTACAATTAAGATCTAGCTCCTCCGTGTCCTATAATGACAGTTAGATTTTCGCTAAGGTGCCCAGACATGGGAATCTGGTCAATTTTGGTTAGTTATCTGGCTAAATCCAGAGCGTACACGTGACGAGGTGCTGATGTCAGAGAGAAATTGTTGAAATTAAAACCTATCCTAGATAAGACGTCCGTTAGCATTGATGAATAGTCTCGGTTTTGAAGTCTCATTTCTCCTGAAACTGGCGAGCAAGTCAGAATGAAGTTGGCTAAACCTTTGACTGTTGGCGTGTATCACCCCTAAAAACAACAACACGTGATGGTGTTTCAGTATAAAACCAGGAAAAATAACAAAGACTGCACACACCATGCTGGAAGATCTAATGATCCATTAGGTTTCCCTGGATCGTGCACACACAGCCATCCTCAGATTTGCGCGAGCAGAATATTAAAGCGCGTCGGCTCAGCTCTTCATCACGCCGACGTGTCGTGACGTGACAGCGAGTGCTCATTTGCAGTGGAGCTCTCAGGCAGATGTGTCCTGGATGTGCACAGATCAGAGCCCCTTCAGAACCCGAGCCGGAAAACTGGGTTAGCGGTGCCGTTTGCATCAAATTAGAATATCTACATCAACGTGTTCCATTCAATGTTCTGCAGGGAGAAGGAGTCCAAAAAAAGACATGAGGCCAAATCTGTTCATCTACACCAACGTTTAAACTCTGCTGCTAAGCTAGCTTTATGCCAGAGCCGCATCGCCACACACCACCGCTCAGCTGACCGTGCACGTGCAACTGATGGTGCACAGATGTTTCAGGAGAAGTTTTGGTGAATGCAAAGCTACACAGGCTCCATAACGTGAAATCTGTGAAAGCATATTAAGATGTTCAAGTCTACGAGACGAACAGGGGAGGGGTTTGAGCTGCAGGAGGCCGTTAGCTAAGTTAGCCATCTGGCTATGCTGCTCAACCAGGAAGAGATCCATAACAGATAAGGTGATTAAACACCTACATCCTGCAGCACCAGGCCCACTCTCACTTTTTTAAATTTCCTTTTGGCTCCTTGATTTTAATCTGGACATTAATAACCGTATTTTTCATGGGGGGTGTCGTCTATATATAGATCTGCTTCCCCTCAGTCTTGGCTCCTCCCCTCTTCCTCCTCCTAAGCGCAAGTGCAGAGGTGAGCATCTACTTCCGCCTCTCCTCAGGACTGATGGCGTTGCTCCTCCCCCTCCCCTCCTCCCCCCCGCTGGTCGCTGGAGCGCGGCCTGATCTCCTTCCTGACGCCGTGAGCCTGAAGCAGCTTGCACATGCACGCCCCCGCCCACCTCCTCCATCTCACCCATGCAGACGTGTAAACACACCGACCAAAGCATCCAGTCGTGCACAACAAGCTCAGACAGACGGTCACACGCGTGTAAACATCAAAGCTCTCAGCGGTCACGTGACAACAGACACACACCTGCGTACCTTCACCCTCAAAGCAGCTTAATTCTGCCACAAAGAACCAAACTGAAGATTATTTTCAGTGAAATAGGCAAGCGGATATAATATACAGCCACAAGGGAAATAAAAAACAGAGGGTTTCCTAGAGTTGCGCCCCTGCTGGCAGCAGGAGGTACAGCAGAGACATTTGTCTGCATTCAATCAATCATGAACATAAACACCAGCATGGTGCCACGCGTTTTGCATATTTTATATAAAATATAAGGCATTTTCAGCCCGACTAGCTGAACATACTTTAACCACGAAGTTCCACCCCTGTAGTGACAGGTTGACCTTTCCACCTGAACTTTTACAACCGGCAGAGCTGAGCCGTGTAACCTGTAATTGGAGTCGTGCAACCGGAGAACCCCTGTGCTGCCTTCATTAAAGATGAATATGCTGATAACGGGAGGAACCAGGTCGCGGCTGTTCATCAAACAGGAGATTAACAACTATAGCTACACAGCAGAGATGTCAAAGAAGAGAAAACATACCTTTAGTGTTGTGGTTGTTGCCTTTTCTCAGCGTCTGATCGGGTTTAGCAGCTCAGATCTGATGTACCTGAACGTTTCCTTTCACTCAGGACTGATCCTGATTAGCGGCGTGGCCAGTCCCTAATTCCACCCGCAACACCGGGTTTCAAGACTAAATATACCCTTAAAGTCGCAGAGGACGCCTTCCACTGGCCGCCCAATCTCGCCATCAGGTCTGTGCATGCGCGCCGGGCCGTGTTTGGGTGCACCTGATGCACAGAGGAGGGACAGTCGTGCACGGACCAGAGAGGTTCCTCTAATCCTCTTTTCTTCTGAGTGATAGGCCAATCACGGTTGGCTCTGCGCCGTAAGCCGGTTTCCATCCGGTCCTCCTCGGATGTGTTCGAGGCTACTCACCGGCAACCACCTGGAGCAACAAGTGAGCAGAAAACTGCTCCAGAGTCAATCATTCACACTTTTCCTCTCATGGTAACAACCAGCAGGGAAGAGGGGAACCTGTTTTTACCGGGTTACATAAAAAATAAATCATGAAAATGTAACAAATACATAAAGTTAGCCAAGCAAGTAGCTTTAGCGCTGCTGGGCTTTGAGCTAAGCTAAGCTAAGCAGTTGTGTCCATTTCATTGTAAAATGTAGCCAAATGCTAATGTGGTGTTTGGAAAAGGCAGTTGTTTTTCCTCAGAAACGTCTGAAGCAGGCTCACACGTCACTGCCTCCACCCGACATCTTAACTAAAGCTGCTCCTCAGCCTGATTTATCAGGAGAGGAAGAGAAACCCAGAGCAGCTCGGTCACACACACACACACACACACACACACACACACACACACACACACACACACACACACACACACACACACACACACACACACACACACACACCTGGAGTCAAGGTAGTGCGTCACAGCCGGTGACATCATCACTGCGGGGGTCAGTCCCAGAAGCCCAGATGAGTCAGTGGAGCGAAGATCCCTGTAGTTTTATTTGATTTTAAAATGTCAAATGTGGCTAATTTGTCCCAGAGTGGGACCAGTAGTGGGACCGTGGATGCGCTTCATGTGCATTTCTGACCGATCCAGCCGCTGCTGGGGGTTCGGATCTTGACAGCAAATGTCATGTAACGTCAAAGAGAGCTTTCCCATCCCTCCACGGTTGCCATGGTGCCGGAGGCGGCTGGCACTCACCAGCAGGGTTCCTATACGGGACCGCCTGGTGTTCGCTCGCTCTCCTGGATCCCCTGCAGACTCAGGTGGTGAGCTGAAATGGTATTCTTCGTGATGGAAGATAAACAGCCCGTTCTGGATGTTTAAGAGCAGCAAGGTAAGCCAGACCCGGCGCCATGGACGGCCATTGGGGGGCCGTGCCCGCCCTGGACTAAAAGCAGGGTTCTCTGTTAATTTTATTTCGGTTTAGTTGTTCCCCTCAGAGTAGCTATCTCCTACTAATCCAATCTATCCTTTAAGATAGATAACTCTTTAAATCAAGGAATTCTTAACTGCTTTGATCTTAGTTGAGGCGTCAAACCTCTTATTTACCTAAACCTAAACCCATCTTATTTACTTTCCTGACATTATGTAGAAATTAACCTGGTGAGCTCTGGCGCCCTCCAGTGGTGAGAATAGATATTGCAGGTTCTAAAGCAGCAGAGAACGTTGTGATTAATTACAATCAAAATCCAATTCAGCTCAGTTATATTTTAGAGATTCTGCAAATGCATAATTTAAAAAACCCCTCACTGAACACTTCTAATTTAAATGCATCAACGTTGCTTTAAAACAACAAGAAAATCACTTAGGAAGATCTTCCTGCATGATTTGCTAGACAGCCTTCTTCTCCAGTTGAAGGCGTGCGCCTCTCAGGAGTCAGTCCGACGCGCACACGCAGGACATTCAAGGACAGTTACCATGGCAACAGGACAGCGGGGGCCGAACATGTATGAAACTCGAAGGCGGCGGAACACGATCGTGGCGCTCCAACCGCTCCGGTCCACGCAGACGTGCACGCACACAAGGGGGAGTGTGAAAACATCACGCCAGGAGACTCCCCACTGACCCCTGGCGGAGGACCGAGGAAATATTTACAACTCAATAAAGACCGTGTTAGTTCTGTGGTCGTTCTTGATGAATCGGCTCGATGACACAGGACAGAACGAGAACATTCCTTCCTTTTTTTTTTTTTTTTTTAAACGGAGATGTTTATTCAGACAACCGAACGCATGCCAGAAAGAACTGTTACAGCAGCAGCTTTCAGGTTTCGCACTTTCCACCAGATTCGGACACACGGGTCTGGTGGAGAACTCTGAGTTATTGCCTCGACACGTCAGTCTTGTGGTAGTCAAAGGAGGGGGAGACGGGGGAGGATGGAGGAGCTTCTCACCCGGCTTTGGCCAGAGTTTGTTACAATCACCGATTTTGGCAAAAAAGGACAGAAGTAACCCACACCCCTCTCACACAAAACACGCAAAGAGACGATAAAAAAGATGCACTTACTGTAGGTAGCATTCACATGCAGTATAATGTGTCTCCTTCGGACTAAATTTAACATTTTCGACTATTTCTTACAGAGATTCACAGCTAAGGTTGTTCAGTTCGGGGAATTATCTTACACATAACGGTGAGTCAATGACTGGATGGTTCTGAAGAGCTAAAAAAAAAAGATCAAAAGTAACAAAATTGTGCTTATCATAGTCGAATCCAGTTTACGTGCTGGCGCTTTGGCGCCTTTCCAACCCGTCTGCGGCATTCCAGTCAGTTGGTCCATCAAAGTAGCTGCTGTTGGCGTTGTTTCTCTGAATATACTGATGAACCCCCGAAAAGCATAATATCAAAAATAAATGCAACCCTTTCACAAAACAATGAGCAAATAAATAATAACCGGTGGAGTTCTTGGCCGTATACCTGCTGTATATACACAGAGTTAGCATGGTTGTATATATGTACACCACAAGGCTGGTTTCAGACTGGGTTTGTAGCATCGCCGACAGCAGAAATTAGCAACAACGACACAAAAATAACATTGTCCAGAGCAGACGACGCGTCTGTGATTATTATTATTATTTTTTTTTGTCCGGCCTCCTCCAAAAAAAAGAAGCATGGGTCTGAACAGAAGGATAAATATTTAAAAAAAGATGCGTTTTTTTTTTTTGTAAAATAACTAGCTTATTAAAACACTGACCGACAAACACATGCACAAAGCTTTCCCAGCCTCAGAATGTGGCTGAGGGGAACAGCAGCCCTTCCCTCTCCTCCGTCGAGGGTTCATCCCTTCCTCAAACGTCATCTCACAGTTCACATGCTCAGGCCAGGGAGGACGACGGCGGCAGAATCGTCTGTGCAGCCGTCCACGTCTGCACGTCAGGTCCATCTGCTCCCGTCCTCAGTACACGCTTTTGTCCCGCTCTTATTTTAGTAGCTTATGTACAGGAGGTTGTCCGCCAGCTCGTATCCCAGGCAACCAGCCATGTCCTCACACATTTGCAGGCCGTGTTCCAGTCCCTCAGTCCTCTTCACGGGTCCGTGTGTGTTCTTGAATGAGAGCTTAGTCACTGTGACACCGGAGGCGTTGGTGGATTTCTACCTAGACGTTGCTTTATAGGTGGAGAGGTCTGACTCACACGATCTATAGGATGTGCTTGTGTTCGTGTTTGGATGCGTGGGTTTGTGCTAGTATGTGTGGATCTGGGCTTTTTTTTTTTAAACGCTATTGTGCTTTTCCTCAAACGCTCCTGGGGGGTCTCTGAAGCTCATGGGTCCTCCTGTTGCGTCCCTTCTTATTTTCCTGCATCCGTCTCCACTTGGCGGTGTGCTGGGTGTTTGCCCGAGACCCCCCGACGACCAAAGAGGCAGCCGCGTTGCCCTTCTGCGTCTTCTGGCTGTTTTTCGGCACCTGGCTGCTGACCGCTCCCACGTTTTGCGTCCCTTTTTGGGTGTTCTTCTCCGTCATCGGAGCTCCTGCCTGGAGCCACAGCCGGCTCTGCTGCGGGCCCGCCTGCTGCTTCTGGGGGTTGGGAGCTTTGGGCTGCAGGGCTGAGTTGGAGCCGCCGTCAGTCCTTCCCTGAGCGTTGCCGTTCGGCGTCTTCACCCTCTTCTGTTTACGTTCTTTCTTCCAAACGCGGTCGCAAAACTCCTCCACGCTGCTGAGGTCCGGGTGGTCCAGGAGAGAGAGGAAATCCCGATACCACAGCCTGTGCTTGGCGGGCTGGTCGACCCCGCCATCTGCGGCGGGGGGCCCGGGGAGGATTTCACCCACCTTCTGGGCGGGGATGACCTGGAGGTTGAGGCGGAGCAGAGGCTGGATGAAGCCGTGCTCCACGGCCTGGCAGTGGTAGACGCCCATGTCGGACTGGGCCAGGCTGCGGATGAGCAGGCCCTGGTCTGTCCGGAGAAGCCTGTCATCGAACTTGATCTGAAAAACAAAAACTCTCTCAGTCAAACAGCAGAAGACGGTCGATGACCTCTGACCCCCCCCACACACACACACACCCACCTCAAGCCTGCGATCATCGTCGGGTTTCTGCAGCTGCCAGTAGATGAGCGCGCGCTGAGACTTGGGGCTGCACTCCAGGAACATGCTGCTGTTCTCCACCCCGTACACGCTCCTGTCCTCCACGTTACCTACACCGTCACTTTCTTCTGCTCACCACAGATCCACAAAACCATCGATCAGATCTTGATGTCTCACATTTTTATCGAATGCAAAAAGACATTCTTACCCTGATGCTGGAGGTCGGAGCACTGGGAGAGAGGATCTCCGTTCCTGATGTCCTGTCGTCTGGTTCGTCTGTGAAGGACAAAATCCAACCAGTTTAAATTCACAGGCAATTTAAAACGCTAGCAGGACTCGTTATCTACACAGCTTCCTGTCAACCACCAGAGGGCAGTGTTGTACCATACAAATTCAGCCTCAAGAGCAGCGTCTCAAATACCCCTGCAAATTGGATCTAAATAAAAAGAAAAAGGTGACGCATCTTAATGAGCAGACTTTACTGACCGTCTGTGGACGTGTTCTTAAATGTCATGGTCATATTTAAAGTCTCTGACAGATGCTGTAAGAAGCAGGGCAGAGATGGAGGGTGGTGGTGGTGGGGACAAAGGTGAGAAACAAAAGCAGAAGGTAAACGGGAACCAGATGGGCTGCTGCGGTCAGAATGTGAGACTTCCCCCC
>BJFM01001592.1:41709-53937 GCA_016586285.1 Arothron firmamentum
TGTGTGTGTGTGTGTGTGTGTGTGTGTGTGTGTGTGTGTGTGTGTGTGTGTGTGTGTGTGTGTGAGTGTGTGTGTGTGTGTGTGTGGGTCAGTGTAATCTCGCTGGAATACAGCAGAGGTGGTTTGAGGGTGTGTTATGTTCATACCTCTTGGCTGCAATGTGAAGTGGTCAGACAGCTCCTGTTGGCTGTAATTTAATGTGTGTGTGCGTGTGTGTGTGTGTGTGTGTGTGTGTGTGTGTGCGCGCGCGTGTGTGTGTGTGTGTGTGTGGGCGCGCGTGCGCGCATCTTGGCTGTGGTGTGACCATCCGACAGCTTGGAACAACTGTTCTTGGCAAAAGTTATAACCCAGTTTAATGAAATATACCTTTTGGAATGAGTTTATGCACACATGGATTAAATTACTGCATTCCTGCTCTTCAACTTTGGCCTTTCTTCAGCTCCAAACACTTTCAACATCGATTAATCGATTAATGGAAGCTGTCTGAACCTCGTTAGCTGGAGCGGTCGGGTCCAAACATGTGAAGCAACACTCGGAGTTCCATCCACAGAAGTAGAAATTCCAGTATGCTGACAGCAATATTGCATCACTGCTGGTTAACAGGCCAATGGAGGTCAGAAAACGCAGCCTGTGGAGCGAGACGCCCTTGAGCAAAGCCTTTTAAAGCCAACTGCAACAGCACGCTGCAGGTGCGCTGATAACTCCCAGGTGCGCCCGCCTGTGACATCATTAACACAAAAGCCGAGGCGCCGCGCACAGGAAGAGCGTGAGCTCAGCAAACACCGAGGGGAAACAAAGGGCAAATATTTGTCTGCCGCGCCTGCGCGTGAGCGTGCGCGCGAGCGTGCGTGCCCTCCTACCTCTTGGCGGTGGGAAAGTATCTGGAACACTCGGTGCCGTCCCAGGCGCAGTAAGGGTCCCGGGCCAGGCAGCACTCGGCGCAGGCCTTGCCGTACACCTCGCAGCGGTGCAGGGGCATCTGCGAGACGCCCAGGGCCGAGCCCAGGTACAGCTGTTGCTGCAAACGCAAAAAAAACAAAAAACAGGCGGAAACTTTACAGCCCTGCGCGGAAGGTCGCAGTCAGAGGCTTTTGGCTTAAGATGAGGCGTGAGGACACGTCTGTACCTGCTTGGTGGACAGCTCCATGGCAGTAATGGGACTGGGGTCCTGCAGGAAAACACACACACACACACATCAGCTCTGCAAATGTGGCTCCAGAGGTTGTAGCACAGCTGGAAAATGCTGCTGGCGCTACGTCGTACCCTGAAGACGGTCATCTCCTCCAGCACCACCTCCTCCAGGTCATGCCAGCTCTCTCTGGGGATCATCACCACCTTCAGCACCGTGCCCACATCTGGAAAAGGTCACATTCGCCAGATATTAGATGAAACTTTTTTTTTTTTTTTTAATGGCCAGCATTAAAAAATAAGATGGCCACTGACCCGTTCCGATGAACATGACATCATACTGTCCATCCTCCGCCTCCACTCTGTCCACCACCAGCTGGGAGAACTGGTAGTCCACATCTGTTCTCACCATGATGGGACGCCCGCCGATTGGGTGCACCGGGTTGTACATGGCCGGGTGACCCCTGGCGAAGGTGATGACGTCATCCGGGAGGTCCTTGGTGGAGTCAAATCCTCCGAACGTCTTGCTGGGACACTGAGGATAAAACAAATTTATAATTACACATTTGTGGCTTTTATTTGACAGGAAGTTCAAGGGGTACGTGCAGACTCACAGTGCCAGGGCGGGGGTAGGGCACCCGACCCTGAAAAGGCACCCACTGGTAGTTGGGTCCATCTCGGTGGGCGTACGGCCCCAGGAACACCCTCCTGATGTCGGCCATGTTGTACATGCACACAGCTGAGCCTTTGAAGATGTTACTGAGGAGGAAAAGAAACAAGAGATGATGTATCAAGAGACCGGTGATGGAGGAGAGGAGGAGGAGGAGGAGATGGAGGGAGAAGGCGCTGAAAGGACAGAGGTGAGAGAGATGAACAAAGCGGATCGGTCCCCCAGGGCAGGGATTAGGGGCTTGTGAAATACTGAAGAAAGACAGCAAAATGACCCGTCATCGCGCAAAGATGGAGGAGAGCGAGCTTGTCTTTCGCTAAGTACGGCAGTGACAGATTGGAAGTTCGCTCTGATCGCCTCCAGCGGCATGAGAACAGACAGGAATTCAGGCACAACACCAAAAAAACAGAGACCTGGCGAGCGCGCGCTTGGTGAACCAGGGAAGGACCTTCAACACACACGCACACACACACACCAGTTCAAGTCAGAGTCAGAGTCATGTTCCAGGTCCTCCTGAGTGACTCATAAACTTGAGTTTCATAATTCTTTTTCCAGTTGAGTCTAACCCTCAGCCCCAGTAACCAAAAGCCCATCTCCACAGAGATCTTCCTACTGATACTTGCAGAAATTCCAGCTCAATGTGGACGTGACCTCATTCAAGGAGGATCCTCCGCTCCGTTTTGCTGATGTTTTTCATTGTGTTGCTTTGGCTCGGACGCTCATTCGCAAAGCTTTTATCGCCTTTCACAGACGGCGGGCGCGCATTTGCAGGAACCTTTCCTCCAGCGGTGACATTCTGCAACAGCCCTTTGTCTGGCTGACTGCGACGGGAACTTGTATCAGTCTAATTAGGGACGTGGCTGGCATCCCCACCGCCGTCGGCCCTCATCGGAGCAGCGAAGATGAATGGATTAGCATTTAAAAATGTTAATTACAGAGAAATTCAATTAACTCCAGGGGTAGAGGAAAGACACTACCGAGTCTGGGCTGTGAAAGACAGGATGGCCAGATGCACGCACGCACGCACGCACGCACACATGCGCACGCGGGGGCAGAGTCAAACATTGATCTGTCTATAGCAGCTTCTTTGTGCCTCATTAAACAGTGATATTAAAAGTCAGCCTCTGAATCTCAGCCCCATTCATCTCTGAAAACCGGCCACTTAGAAAACCAATTAAACCACTCTAATTCCTCAATGCCCCATAATTGAATTTTAAAGCACGCATCTGCACGGCGACAGAGGCGCATACGTGCACCGGCCTCTTCTTCTGGATGCATTCCAGAGAGCCGGGCGCAGACCTCCTGACGGGCTGCACCTGTCGGTACACGTTAGCCAGCGCCGCTGCTCCATTCAGGCGTCTTATCATTAGCGGTGATTGATGGTGAAGTGTTTGTCCTTCTTTTCAAGCTAATCGCAGACACTACTGGACACAAAGCCCCCCCCCCCCCAACCCCCCCCCCTCCTTCCCCAAAGCAAATTTATCGTAATCGCGATAAGTGCTTCCATCTGCGCCATTTCACATCACTTATCTGCCTCGGCCCCACGCCTTCAACTCTCCGCAAGCACCGACGGGGCCACGCCCGGCCTCCGCCAGCCCCATTCAAGGCTGAGGCGGGGGGCTCTTCCTTTCGCTCCATCCCACCCCCCTGCCCTAATCTGATTTCCTTTCGAGCCCCCAACAAGGTTTCAAAGGGGGACAGGTAGCGCGGCAGACGTGGAATCAGGCTAAAAGCAATCTCCCGTCTGAAATCCAGCAACGGGGAACCACAGGAGAAACCTGTAAGTGGATTATGGGAGGGGGAAGCCTGTCTGGGAATGTGACAGGGACACGTTCAGCAACTCGCATCCCTCCTGTCGTTCTCTTCAGGAAATCACCCGTAAAACATATCAAGGGTATGAAAAATGAGAATTCAGGCTGGAAAGCATAAAAAAATCTACCTGTTAAGACAGAGGAAATAACCTGCCTCCTGAATACACATCATGTGCTCAAGGTCTCCTGGTAACACATCTTCAAAACAAACGTGATACTGCCCACATCTGTCAGGCGGTCTGAGAACGTGGCCCTTCTGCATGCCGGTACCGTAGAAAAACAACCCCAAACTCACGCTTCAAAGTGTACCATAAACCTCAAAACAACCTGATGGACATTAACTATCTTGACTTAAATACGCTGTGTTACCACGACAACGTGCAGGTACCTGGATGTGGTGAAAACAGCGTAGATGACCGGGTTCTTGGGGTCCTTGGAGCTCATCAGGAACACGTCCTCTGTAGAGACACCACGCGAGGGTGGATTAAAGGTGACATCTGTAATTAATTGTGTCCAAGGACAGAAAATGCACTCACGCAGTTCATCGAAGTGTGTATCGATGCCGTTGACGCCGGGGACGGAGCACAACAGCCGGGCCTTGAGGAAAGTGGTCCACTTGTTCACCAGACTCCTGTGACCTCCCATGTCATTCTGCAAAAGAATTCAAAAAACAGGATTTAGCTTATCTTCTGTTCTGAAATGTACTTGAACTGGGGTTTTGTGTGTGTGTGTGTGTGTGTGTGTGTGTGTGTGTGTGTGTGTGTGTGTGTGTGTGTTGTTACCTTACACAGTTGTCCAA
Organism: Arothron firmamentum; assembly: GCA_016586285.1. Taxonomy (NCBI): domain Eukaryota; kingdom Metazoa; phylum Chordata; class Actinopteri; order Tetraodontiformes; family Tetraodontidae; genus Arothron; species Arothron firmamentum. Next base: position 46,118 of record BJFM01001592.1, read on the forward strand.
TCCTGGAGATGGTGGCCTTGCCTGTGTGCTCTCCATCCATGGCGTTCTCTTTGAAAAACAGGAAAATCTTGTCGTCCTCCGGGTTGTCGCTTTCGGGTATCAAGTGCACGCCTACGAACCTGGGGTCTGAAGGAGGAAGATAACAAACTATCATTGACTATCACAATATAGCACGTAAGCTTTTACTCAGAACCGTTAATGTGATATGTTTACATCACGCTGGTCTGGTTTTGCTTATTTTATGACACCCAAACATCGTGTACAGATGGTTTTTTTTTTCTTAAACCATCCATCTTCTGCCCCGTCGGCAATCCTCTCACCCCTAATTCACACCTCCGAAACCAATCCTCCGTGATATTCTCCAGTCACGGCCGGGTAATAACAGCCGCGCACGTTACGCCACCCTGTCACAGTATCTGACTTTACCCCGAGCCAGCGCCCAAATCCCCCAAAACCTCCCTCCCGCCTGCGGAACACATCCTCAGTCCGTCCCTGCGTAACGCTCCAATAAATTGATCTCGTCCTTTCAGGGCAAAATGGGAATCAAAGCTGAAAATGGACGAAGCCTCCAGGGCCGGAATTTCCCTGGCCTGTCCTGGGAGGACGGCGGACAAAGCAGCGGCAGTCCCCGAGTCGCCGCCGCCGCCCGTAAAACGAGCCCGTGTCAAAAAGCTCTGGGGGTTAGCCCCGACGAAACAAGCAGTGCCCTGTTACGCCCGCACGGCCGTTTAAGATATAGAGTAGCTGTGAAAAAGACAAGTGTGGCCAAAGTGGGACGCGGATTTCGAAGTGCCGCGGGGGTGCGAGACCTCTGGTATGAATCACACGTACCCCACACGGGCTCCGGTCCTCCGCTGCAAAGGTGCCAGGAAACCCCTTAAATTTACGAACGTGCGCGTTAGCTAACGTGCAAAAGCAGGCTTCCACCAGTGTCGCCAGCCGCTGAGGTCATTCAGCTCGTCCCTCGTAACTCCAAACCGCTTCATTCCGCAGCCTTTTGGCCCACGTTGGCGTCAAGTGTGGGGGCAATAAAGGGTGAGGCGGTGCGGAGCCAAAGCTACCATTTAATCTCTAATCCTTTGGAAAATCAAATGTTATTAAGATTCAGGCCCATATTACATTTGAGCACCATGTAACCTCGCGGCTGAAGACCGCACACAACATCTCCATGCCAACAGCGCGTTCAATCACAATCCGCTCTGGTGGGGAGAGTCGCACTTTGATGTGAATGGACACAATCCCCCCCCCATGTTTGTTTGACTGAGGTAAAAGATCGATGGGGATTAACTCCCCCAGAGTTTTCAAACACGCTTTATTAATATGTCACAGTCATCAGCACGGCCGAGGGTAGCGTTTGTGATTTCTGCTGGTGCCGGGGGAGGACTGGGGCAGAGGGAACTGGAGGGAATTTGACTCCGCCACAGGAAAACAGCTGAGAGCGGATTAGTTGTGTGGGAAAGCGGGGGGAAAAAGGGATGGCACAGCTTGAGGGAAAGGTTCAAACTGACCCTTTGTGGCTCCCTAAGTCCTGAGCGGTGCCGACAGATAGCAACAGAGAGCCACCAGTATGCAGCCCTCCGCAGGCCTGCTAATCTCAGCAGCACAGGCAAATCCAGGGGACTTTTCCTGAATGGCCGCTGATATCTGATGTCCGCCCATGACTGGAAGTGATTGGGACTTGAGGCTCGGGAGAGACTTTAATGCCTCAAAGTCCGCTGAAAAGATCAGTGGGATTTTTTTCCCCCTAAACTGGTCAATGGCAGGACTGTACGTCCTGTCAGTTCACAGTAGTTGTGGTTTGCGGAGGCCATAATTGTCCCATTTTGCTTTAATAGTCCGTTTGCTCGTACTGGACTGGAGGAAAGTAATTGAAAAATTATTTTGGTATATATGTGCCCTGCACGCAACATTAAACTGGGTATTTACTATTGACAGAAATGGTAAAATATTATGCTGTATGAAGCAGAAAAAAGTCACATATCTACTAGATTTATACACAAGAAAACAAAAAATGATATTTTTAAAGGCTAGTACACAAGTATATACTGTATATATAAAAAAAATCAGTATTACATTTCCAAAAATGTATGTTTTCTGTCATAACACAATAAAATGTCTGTTAAAGCTTTTCTTTCTTTTTTTTTAAGTTTCTGGCTTTATAATCTGAAAATGCAACTAGAATGTAACTAATCCAGTTTAAGAAGTTGTTGTATTAAATTTCACTTCCACTAAACAAACCTGTCATCGATATTAATGAACATAAAATCGATTCGCATGTTTATCTTTTTTATTACCGTTAAGCCATCTCGAATCGTGCTGCTCCGTTCTGATTGGGTGATGATCTCCCAGGGTACGGAAAATAGCAAAGTCCCTTCCCATGAAATCAGCAGATGTGCCAGAGTACAGCTCTCCATCTGGCAGCGAGGGAGGCAGCGTTAGCAACAAATGTCCGGTTGGGAATCCACAGTTTACTTCCTGGAACTAATCAAGGCGGAGATCAAACTCACCGATCAGAAGTGAAGCCGAGAGCATTTTGGGGTCGTAGGGGCTTTTCCCGCGGCCGTTCTCGAAATGCGAGGCCAGCCGAAAGACGTTATCCTGCGGTGGGAAGGGTCAGAGGTCAAACAGAGGCCAGCAAGAGCCACATTGGTCCTAGCTAAAGGTGCATTTTCAGGGCCCGTTTCAAATTACAGCCAACTGTGAAACACAGCAACAATCAATTCTGCTAAATCAATAAATAACCATGAATGAAGATGTGAATTACCATCACCACTCATTTAAATTCAAAAAAGATCCTCTGTACTCAAAATTAGCATGTGGTGAACAGTCTGCTGATACGCTGATTAACCTGCAGACCTTTATCGAGATGATTGATCAAACTATTATGTCGGGAGAGCTTGTTCAATCCCCCTGTCATGAATAATTAGCAATTCACACACACACACACACACACATACACACACACACACGAACACACTGTTGAGCAGAATAATCAATGAGGGGAATGATTACTGATTTGTTCAACAGAAAGTGTGTGTGTGTGTGTGTGTGTGTGTGTGCGCCTCCACGTTTTTTCCTATACAGGTGGGGTCCTTAAATAGCACAGCGTCTGTCATTGTCAGGGCCACACAAATTTTCAATATCATTATCAAAATTAATATTAACCCGGCTCTGTTAATGCTGGCCAGGGCCCCGCATAGATAGCTAAGTGTGTAATTGCTGTGTTTCCAGGGGACACAATATTGGATTTTCATTAGCTTTACAATGGCGCCATCCCTTATTCCCCTGTCACGCTCATGACTTATTAATGAATAAAGAAATTACTTTTGCATATATATAAACTGATTAAACGTGCAAAAACAATGTGAGCGGCCCTCCAGGCGCTACCTCCGCCCTCTTGCCCATCTCCAGGAAAGCACAGATCGGGTGGAAGGCTCCTGTGCCACAGATGTACAGGTGGGTCTGGTTGTAAGGCTGCAGCACGCGGATGAAGTTATTGCACTCTTTCTGGAAAGGAGAGACGACACCAGGCGTTAAACCCACAACCATGCAATCCAGAGCAATACACAGGCAAATGAAACCTGATGCAGACTATAGTTTCCATATCATAAAACTCAAATCAAGTTGTATCCTTTGTTAAACCAGTGTCAACACTTTGGACACAGACGAGCCCTGGCACCATTTCACTGCAAAGAAAGACTAATTGGAAGCAGAGGATAACAGAAAAGAGGAAAAGCTCGTCTGGAATTCCCTGTCTTGTTGGGTATTTCCACTTGGTTTGGAAGAGACTTATGGAAAGAAATGAGTCTCTGTCAAGAAAATCCCACCTGCAAGCCCGGGCAAAGCGGTCCCGGCGTTTTAATGATCCGTGTGTTGGAGCTTTGCGAGTGTGTTTGGGTTGGCCCTCCGGAGCACATCCAGGGCCCCAGCGGTGTGAGACTGTTTATTAGCCCGCTAATCAACAGGATTGGCTAATATCGGAGGGTTATTAGCAGCCTGGAGGAGTTGATTTGGACACATGTGTTTAAGAGATTAGCTCAGGATTTGCCTTATTATAAATACACACTGAACATTCGCCTCACAATTAAGCGCACGTTTGCTTGGGGATTTGGTAAAGCCGTGCACATCGCATGTGCACAGCAGAATCATCCCTCTCTCCGCCCTTTGACACAGCCTTTAAACCTCGCTGGCACGTCACCTGGTTTTAGCTGCTGGGATCACACCCTGCAAACCAACACTAGTCCAAAAACACACACCAACGCCGACCTCGACGGGACCGCAGCCCAAACGTGCACGAAACCGTGTATGATTCTCGTAAGAGAATCCGCCTGACCGGGAATCACTTTCACCTGTTCCAGAGGGGTCGTGCACTGGACCAGTCCTGACGTGGGAGTTCTGATTTCCTGAATTCCCGTGCACATAAATCCCTGGAAAAACACACACTTCCAGGTTGAAACACAGAGCAGCCTAAGAATGCTGAGCTTGGCCAGCACATCCTTATCCGTGCGCTCAGCTGCTGACAGGCTGCAGAAGCGCAGACTGCCTCTTAAATCTCAAGAATCCTCGTCTGTGTGAGAGTTTGCTGCACATTTACATCAAATCTTTATCTCTTATGGTGCTGTACATCAGAATATATGCCAGCATGTTAGAATTCTCTACTCGGGTCTAAAGTGCGGGACATCTTTCACCACCTCTGTTATTATTAGCCCGCAGGACGGCTGCAAACAGGCCGACCTCCACCCGCAGCTCTTCTGTATCTCACTCTTAATGACTTTACCTTCTGTGCTTCGTACTGCTGCAAAGCGGGAGCGCCGTTGTCCTTAAACCCTTTATTACACTTTATTACACTTTATTGCACACATCATGGAGTGCTCCCGACCTTGTTTGGGATTTTACAAGACTGTTTCAGCCCGGAGGTACAAAACGGTTTCAACCACAGACAACAACACAAACTTCAGTCTGTGTTTGTTAAATATTAAATCCTGTGATATCAATGGACTATCATTTTTAAAATTATGAATATTACATTTGTTCACCAAATATAATTAAGAGACTTTTTATGGAAAGTTTTAGGTAATTTTACATGACTATTATTTTCTGCATTTTTGTTAACTAATTTTAACTATCATAAAATTTATTCAATAACTTTTCTAACAAGTTAATTTACAAGTTATTTGTATTTTAATGCAATTTTATATAGATGAACTTCAGAATAAAGAAATAATTAAAGAGTCTTCATTTTAGTGTAATTTTTGACCAGAACAGTATGAATATTTTCATAGTAAATATGATGTTTTTTAATAAAAATCAACTGGCTTAATTAATTAAATAAAAACATGTAAAGTATGTAGAATAAAAAAAAATAATGGAGCTTTATTATTTACAGCAAAAATGTTACACATTTAAAATGATGTTGCTTTTACTCCAGTATGAATTTTATATAACAGCTTTTTGTTTTTTTAAATACTTGTAATAGCTGAAGAATTCGTTGGAAAGGACTTCAGACGGTCCAGAAATAGCCACTCTGCTCTCCAGGATCCTTTGTTCGCTGAATCAAAGGCAACAACCTGGACGGAGTTGTGCAGAAAACCAGGCATGTTGGTGGGCAGCTGTTACAGTTGCTGTCTGGCTGTAACTGTGGTGGAGCAGGGGCTGTTTGGGAGCTTTTAAGACCTTTGTTATGTCTGAATCAGGATCCATTCTGTGGTGTCTCCGCTCTCACGGCCTCATTTTTTAAGAATAAACGATTTCAGCGCACGCAAGCGCTCCGTCATCGAGCTCCTGGGTGAATTTTTTTAAAAACCCCTTTTGCCGCCAGAACAAATGTCGTTACCACAGAGCCGTGAACCAGAGGTGTAGTGTTGCTCGTGCGGTGGCGACTTTGTGTCGGCGTTAGAATTCGGAATGGGACCGCAGTAAAAGCCTGTTATTCGCAAGGACGCCCCAGTTCCGTTTAATTCAAAAGCCTCGTCGCCGCCGCATTTTCGGAATCATCCGGCCGTGAAATTGAGATGGATCCACGGCGAGGGCCTATCCAAACAGCAACGCCGCGACGCTACGCACTCCCTCAAACAAAGCTGCTGCCACATAGCAAACGTTTAGCCCACGTGAGCTAACACACCTCGATAGATAACGCCGGCTCGGGTCACGCGCTCCCCCACATGTGCGCACAATCTGAGGCGCATGCATCAACATACTCCCCGGAGCGGCTAATAACCCCTGAGCTAATGCCTCAAAGTGCGCGTTACGGCGCCCGAACATCTGCCATCAGCGTGTTTGTTTATAGGCGTTGGGGGAAGGGGTCTGCGGGGTACCGTGGGCTTTGGAACACGTTTGTCATTTTTCTGCGTTAATTTCCTTTCTGTACATTCCTCGCTTGAAACGAGAAACTCTCAGCGGCGCCAACGTCAGGAGTCAAATAGGCCGCAGAAACGGCCACGTTAAGGCACTTTGATTAGTATTTAACTTTTATTATCGAATAATTGTTTTTTTAAGAGCTGCGTCTTTGGTCTAGGTCTTTTAAACCTTTAAGACGAAAACCTAAAAAACATCAGATGATTCCACCAAAGCACCACAAGATTTGGTGTTGAAATACACAAAAATACGCTAATAGAAATTCTGGACTTACCCAAAAGTCCTTCCCCGCCCACTTGCACTCATCCCTTTTGGAGGGAGTCGCGGGCCAGGCAATCTGTGCAGAGAGAAGCCATATTTGAGAGGAGCTGAAGAGGAGACACATTGGTTTCGAGCAGGAACGGCCATGACTGGCTGTGTCACCCTTTAACTCACCCGCTAAGAATTTATTCTGTCATATCAGCGCTGCATGCTACACATAATACATTAGCAACAGCTTTGAAACGACAGCAAAAACACACCAACAGAGGGAAGAGTGTAAGAATCTCACCCTCCACGACGGCCCCGGCCTCAATCACCGTTGTAAATTTTGAACCCATGACAGAATAAATCATGAGCGCAGGCTGGGTGGCGTGCATGAAAGCTGCGGAATCAGGGAATGATTATATCACCACTAAATTTATGAGCAACTGATTTCAGTTGTGCGCCTGCTGCCACGCAGATGTGGACGTGGTGAAAGTTTTAAGAGCCTAAATTCAGAATCCGTGCAGATCAGTGGTTGTTTGATTGCTCCGTCGCTATTTTTGACCCAAATTCGGGACACGGCGAGAGGGAAGGGAATGTTCTTCCCACCTGCAGGAACTGCACATTCCTCTGCACTTTCATAACCCCGCTCGGCTTCCCGCAGCCAAGTCCGCCTCTGCGAAGGTGGACTGAATCTGATAAAAGGGACGGCTAACCTAGTCCAGGTGGCGTAATGGAATTACGGGCCAAGGCAGACGCTCGGAGTAATGGACGGAAGAGAGGGGCTCGGATAACAGCCCGCAGCAGTGTGACGCGGCCCCTCCTCCCTCCACGCTACCTGTTTTTGGTCTCGGTTGATGTTGACCAGGTCGAAGGAGAAGAGGTGGTCCTCGGCGCCCACCAGCAGCCGTCCTCGCTCCTCGTCCAGCAGGAAGGTGTCGTAGCTGGAGCTGTTGGCCAGGCCGTCAAAGGTGACCAGGTTACTGGACTCCAGCATCTCTGCGGGAGGAGAGGACAGAAAATGTGCCATGAAACGCCAGCAGAGCAGTTAGAGGGTCCCGTAGGGGTTTGATTTAAAGCTAAAGATTAGCCTTTTCCCTCCTTTTTCTACACACACCAGCAGAACGTTAGCGCAGCGCGTCCCAATCAGGGAGACGCTCAGCCGTGTGATTGGTTTAATAATTCATATGGAATTCAAGGCGCTTCGCGGGGGGGGGGGGGGG
>BJFM01001592.1:73796-93500 GCA_016586285.1 Arothron firmamentum
CCCCCTCCTCCAGCACCTTTTTTCCCGTTACTCTAATGCGGGGGAGGGGGCATCGCCGCGGGGGAGGGCGTGAGGTAAGACATTAATAAAAACTGAATCAGTCAGGCTCGACATAAACACCCCTTTGTTCTTGCACGGGATGGCAGCAGCCGCACAGTGTGCCATGTGATACATCACCCCCCACCGACGAGCCGTATCCACCGATGTTCTCTCCACATACACACACACACACACACACACACACACACTTAATAACCCCTCCACCGGCGAGCTCTACCTCGCAGGCTAATATCTCCAGCTTGATAATGGAGCGGCGTGTCTGATTGGTGTCTGCAGGAGGAAGCCGTGAAATTACCTCCCTATGCATCAGGGGCCATAACATAAAACTCACACCTCCCTCACCGGGAGAATAAGGCCCATTGTGAGACGCCTGAGCGTTAATGACAGAAAGCAATCCTACTTAGCGGGGGGAAAAAAAGAAGATGATAAGACTTGATACCTCTGAAAAGTACAACTGTCGCCTGGAGTCGGAGCTTTAGATAAATCCAGGTCAAGCTCTCTTAGAGGTCTTTGAAGAAACTCAGAAACTTGGAGCGGTGACTAATTATAAATTAACCCTATTTTCTGGCCTCGTGCAGCTAAATTCGAGCCAATGCTAGCAACACAACTGTAGCTACAAGCTAAAACTGAAGGCAGTTGCTGCCAGCCAGGTTAGCTAATGAAATAAACACAACTTTTCACTTATTCTATGCAGGATTCGCAATGATCTGGCGTTAATTCTGAGGTCAAAATCCTTCAAAACATGCTAGCACAAGCTGCCATTGTCTGCTAATCAAATGATATAATGGTATGTGGCATTGAAACAGTGGCGACCGGTGACCCCGAGTGTAGCAGGTAAAAAGGGTCATGGATTCCTTTTTATTTTGAGGTCTCTAATGGGGGGGAGGTCAGCAAGTCATGTTTGTCCTGCCCGGAGTGAGTAACAATAGCGAAGGGTGGCGATGGACGAGGCAGGCAGGTAGACAGATAATTAGATGGATGAGAGGATGGAGCTGAATCTTATCAGCCAAGAACAACAAGGAAGCAGACAATGGCGGATCTCCTCAGCTTTGTGTCTTTGTCGGAGCCGCGGAGGGACGTTCTCCCAAAAGGGATGGACAAATGGCACTATTTCTGGCTCTTTAGAGTCCCTGGAAGTCAAACACCAGCAAAGGTTGGCATGCTAATATTTGTTAATTTTGACAGAACTAGAGCTAGTTTGTCATGCAAATAACTATCAAAAAGTAAACAACCTTGTGAATAAAGTGACCCAAAAACCTGATTCAAGGTCAACATTTGTGCGTTCCAGTGAAACTTTTAGGATGTGCCGGCTACATAAAAAGGGTCACGTGGGGAGTGAAAAGAAGGCGTAATGAGGTAACAACTGCAAGCTAGTCCATGTGCTAGTTTGACAGAAATATCACAGATATTTAGTTTATGACTCCAAAAGCAGCAGAAACATGCTGCACTGTAAAATGAAAAACACTTGGAGGAGGACAAATAAACGTTTACTTATTTATGAGAGAATTGCATCAGTGGTCAATGATGCCAGGTTAATGAGTTCTGTTCTAACGACGCGCCTGTGCGCGGGCATCGATCCCAGCGCTTGCATTATCGCTGAGTGACAAGCGTCCGGGACGGGTCGATCCCAAACTGGGACGGCATTGACCCGGTCCTCCCCGCGTCTCCCCAAGTCCATCATCGCTGCCGTCAATAGGCGGCGCCCCGGGGGCACAAAGCGCTGGTGAATCGACTGTGGCGAACACACGCGGAGCTACGTGTGGAGCCGCTGGAGCCCGTCCAGAAGCATCCGTCACTCCGCCGTCTCTCTTATCAATTCTTCATTATGCTGGAATTAAAGCTCAGCAGATCTCCGCTCAGAGATTTCGCCTGCTTAATTATCTGGTTGTTCTGCGATTCAGAGTTGATAGAGGAGGAGGAATTTTTCCCAGCATAAGCGTAAAAATTGATTTGAAAGGGGCGTGGAAGCGTTTGTTGCTATGCGAGGAAAGTGAATCACAGCACCGATTTCCTGCAGATTTTCACCTCTTTCACCTCCTTCTGCTTGCTTGCGGCCCATCTAGCATGTCTCTTTGAAATGTTTGCATACCGCTGATGTGCAACAGAGTGTGTCCCACGAGGTTTAGATATTTCCCAGCATTCTCGGCATCTGCTCAGACAGCCGTTGACGTTAGCATCGCAGCACTTACAGTAGACAAAGACTGCTATGGTCTGGATTAAGGTTCCAAACAGATAACTAATTTCACCCAAAGCTACACATGCTAATATAAGCCAAGGTTTCCTGCTTATGCCAAATGTTCATTCATGTCGACATTATGAAAGTTTTCCGAAACCCGTGCATGCATGTTTCATGTGCCTGATTAGCAATGTGTGTGAGGTCTTAAGGGGACACATAGAGAGGATCTTAATCATGCTAGCTGCTCTGAAGGGTAATTTGCAGGGATATGTTCTCATCCCAGTGTTTGTTTCTAGCTCTGCGGTGTGACAGTAGAGACAGAGCGTTCCCTCTCCTGTTGCCTCTCCCTCCTCCCTGGAGCGTCGCTCCGACAGACAGGACCAATTTTCTGCTAATTGGGCCTCAGGAAATTGCCCCTCGTTTTAAATTTACTGCCGGACAGCCGTGAAGACATGTGAGCCAGTCACAGTGCGTGCAGGTGTGTGGCCGATACGACACACTCCTCTCCAAAAACAGGTGCTAAACTGAAGGGTTAACTCACCATGGTAACCAGATGGAGTACACGTTCCCATATCAGCGGCATTACTCAAAGTTCTGGTCTGCTGTTTCCACACAGTCTGTCACAATATTATCCAAACCACCAGGGTGGACACGGCTACGCCATATCCAAACAGGAACCGCGTTCACTGGAAAGGGTATTAACCTTTGTTATCGGGCGACAACAGGTCGGCCTGGTGAGATCACCCGGATCAAATATCTGGCGTGGTCTGGGGGATACATCAGATAAGAGCAGCAACTAACGCGGTGAATCGTCAAAATGAACAGATATCAGAGGGAATCGACACCGCTGAGGTCAGATGATGCGTACGCATTAACGCCTCTGTCCGCTAGCACCCCACCAAGAGATGCTAGGTGACAACAAGCAGGAATCAGGCGATTGTATCAGTTGCCAAATCCATTAATAACGCAAACAATGTAACTGTGGATGGCTTTTAGTGGTTCATTTCAAGCAAAAACAACCATGTCTGCCAAAAAAAACCCAAAAAAACCCCAGAAAAAACAAAAACAACCCCCCACAGATCTCTGCTGGTATGGCTACCAGCCAAAGAGCCGATACAGTTACATGCCTCTCCCATGTTTCCTGTATGTTTGTGGTGCTGATGGTTAAAGCTGCTGCAGGATGTGGTGGGGAGCCTGTTTGGGAAGGAAAGGACAACGCTGTGCCCGCTGTAGAAATACCATAACGAGAGGAGACAACGCAAAACCGTGCTGCAATGCTACATTCGCTAATGCTCTCAGCCTGCAGACCTGTTCACCAAAGACCGCAGAAGACGAGAGAAAGAGGCTATACTGGTCCATTCTGGTGAGAATCAGTTTAAAACCGAATTTACTGCTCCATTCTGGTGAGAATCAGTTTAAAACAGGATTCTGAGACCCTGACTGGACCGCGCACAGCCTTGAAATACGCTAGCAGCTAGCCTACATCTGAAAGAGGTGGAATCATATTAAATTTTTACCCCTCGCCTCCAGCCGTTCCCAAACACACAGGTTGCAGACTGCTTTAACCTTGGCTGACATTCACATCCCCATGCTGGCCCCCCAGGGCCCGCTCTGACCCTCATGCGGGATTCATCTGCATAAACCGATCAATGTGTACATGCGTTTTGACGCCAGATCCCTCCATCGCTGCTTGTCAATACTGACATGCTATCCCGACCGAACATCCATCAGGCGGACCTACGTGCTCCTGAGCCGCCCGCCGCCATCCATCAGGCGTTTCATAAAGCTAACGACCGAATATGAATCGATGAGTCGTGTTTTTAAACATGCAAAAGCTGCAAACCGGTGACAGTGGTGACCTCTGTTCAAGGACCAGGGCAGTGACGGACGCTTTCCGCCACATTCAACAGGGCCTTACAGAAATGAGCGCTCCGTCTCACACACTCACCCCAGAAGTGTGCGCACACGTAATCTGTCTCTGAACAGCACACACACACACACACACACGCTGAGCTCATTACGTCCACGCCGCTGCCTGATGGCTGGTTGACAACTTAGCACCCGCAACTTACTTTCACACTTCCCAATCTTTCTGACTGGCTGGCCGCCGCCACCGCAGCAGCGCTCACTCACTCGAATCCTCTGCAGACAGAGAGGAGACAAATAACCGTGCAAGAAAAACCTATCTTCCTCCTGAACTTTTGACTTTCCTCTCACACTTTAAGTGTTTGCAGGGATGAAAAAAGGGGGGAGACCCTCCTCACCCCCAGCACTGGTGGAGGTGGTGGAGGGGGAGGGGGGGGCTCTGTCACGGCTAAAATCTCCATCCATCATGGAGATAGCTATGCGTCCCTGGAGGGGACTGCAGAGCTATCATAAAATGGCCCAATCAGTCAGGATGGCGCTCCCTGCGGCGTCCTAACGGTCAGTTGGCTCAGACGCGGCCTCAGAAAGCCCAGGAAGCAACAACGGCGCGCGCAAGAACTACGCCGGCTGTTGCGGATGCGAAAACGGTGCGGTCGGCCCGGCGAGCGCCGCAGCCGGGCCCCCAGCAGATCCTAACGCGCTCGGTCATCTGCGCCCTGGGGGCCAAGCCGAGAGGGGCGTCCCCGAGACCTCCAGTGCGAGCGGCCGTGTGGTCCTCCCGGGCGGCGGCCGGGCAGCCGGGATACAGCGGGAGCTCTGCAGGGAGGAGTGTTATGGATTTATGCATGTCAGGGATCGCCTGTCAAAAGGTAGTGAAGATATACAGGCAGAGGCCGAGGCCTGTTAATGCGCTTTCCAGATTTGTGGCCTGTTTTTTTCACCTGTTGTGCGCGTCTCCGACCCGGAGTCCGCTGACAACGGCGTTAAAGCCAACGGAGGGTTTGATGGATTTTAACAAGCTAATATCCCTCAAATCTGAAGCTCCTGCATGTCAGAACTCGCATTTCACTGCCGTAATTTGGAGCCGGTGCGGGCAGCTGTGAGGAAACGGCTCCACGGTTCCCCGTCAAGCCCGTCCTGACCTCTGCGGCCCGGCCGCTGCAAGTGCTGCCATTCCCAGCCTTTCTGTCACGACCGCACCTATCTCGCCGGATCATAAACTACACCATCCTTGCCCCAGGGTGGGGAATTGTGGGTCAAACGATGCAGCGGCTCCCTCACCTGTCAGCGCGTGACCCCGGTGATGCATCCAACGCAGGTTGCGGCGCCTTTAGGGGTTTCTTTTCTGTTTTGAGTAGCTACAGTCAAAATGTCTTAAGATATCACTGAGGGTCCCCTGAGGCTAGCTGCACCGCCAACCTTTGACCCCACACGGTCAGCTGGCTAATTAGCCGACACCTCCGTGGAGCTGTGGAATGCTCTGTGCCGGCGGGATAAACCGGAGCCCAGCGAGACGCTCGGACCGGCTGATTACAGCGGGTAAAAACCAGCCATGCTCTAAACGGTCGGCTGATGATGGATGATGAAGAGAAAGTGGTTTTGAGAAGAAGCCGTTTTTCCTTTAAGGCGCGCCAGTTTCAACCCCCGTGTCACGAAAAAAGCGGCAGCGCTAGCTAGCAGCAGCGATAAGTCACAGATTTATGTGTTTAGCTGGAGGGTATGATCTCAGTGGGTGATGACATGCGCCGCCCCGCATCCCGCAGCAGTTTACGAGCTTCTCAAGGGCATAATGAGAGTCAATGGACGGGCATTACGTTTCGGAGCGCGGCCCCCATTAGGGCCGATGGGATCTTTCGTCCTCCACATTCCCACTCGGAGCTGATGGAAGATCCCCTGTCATTGTCAAAACGCCGTCCCCACGCTGCAGGAATGGCGTCCGGGGCCACCTTGAGGCGGACTCCGGCGTGATTGATGGTAATTGCATGGTGTAGAATGTCGAGGTGGCTTTTTTTTTTTGCCCTCCTTTCTTTGAGCTCACCTACACGAAGCGATGGCGGCGTCCTATCAAGTGCACAACACGTTTCTACTAAACGGCTTAATTATGCTGATGACATGCGAGGATCCCCCATCTGCACGTGACGACCGCGACTGGGCCGAGGATAAAAAAGAATTTTGTGTTTCTGAGGGTGGACGGACAGAACACACACATATATGAAGAAAGGAGTGTGGTAATGAAACCAGATGTGTGTAGATGTCTGCAGCTCTATTCTGGAGCATGTTTGTGGTTTTAAGGAAGTATTTTTGGGAAAAGTAAAAGAGGTAGCAAACATAGTAGTGAAACTAAAGAGAAATGTGAGAATGCTGTAATTAAAGGGAAAGTCTCAGCCAGTATAATAAAGCTCACAGGAGCTGCACAAAGTCCAGCCGTCCTTTCAACCAAACCAGTTCTGACTGGGAAACGGATGAAAAAAGTGTTCTGGCATCACTCAGGACCAAAGAAGCCAACGGGCTCATTCCACCATGGAACAAATGTCCCCTTCTCCTCCCATCTTGAATATTTCCAGCCGCGCCAAATAAAATTGTTCCAGGTGCACTGATGTTAAAGAGAGAGAGAGAGAGAGAGAGAGAGAGAGAGAGAGAGAGAGAGAGAGAGAGAGAGAGAGAGAGAGAGAGAGAGAGAGAGAGAGAGAGAGAGAGAGAGAGAGACGATGGGACTGATTTCCTAAAAGTGGGGCCAGCGGCTGTTAAAGTGAGAGACGTGAATTCAGCCAGGCTGCGAAATAGCTTGAAGTGCTGGCCGGCGGCCCCCGGGAAGGTCAAGTATCCCCTCTCACAGTATAGAGTGGCCCTATATGCCGACAGGTGTCTGCTAACCATTATAATGCACGCCAGATTAATGCACTCCTGACATACAACAGATATAAAAAGACTTCTAAAATGTCTATTATAGAGTTGAGCTAGCTCTGAGAGGAGCACTTGAGGATTTTAGCTGTTTATGGTAACAAAAACCAAACTGACAAACAGTCACCAGTGACTCCATCCTGCTCCTAAAGCCAGAGGAGGCATTTGTCACCACATGACCATGAACAGGGATTAGATAAGGGGACGAGGGAGGCTTCCACGAGCTAATGGCTGAACCGCCGCCGTGGCAACCAGAATCTAGGAAGGCATGAAAGATGCACAAGGAGGGTTTGTTTCCAACACGCTGCAGACACATCGCCGCTCGAGGTTTTAACAGTGACTGGGATTTGTGGACCACTTTCCCACAAACACGCAGTGCTAATTAGCAACGCGCTACTGGAAACACAGTCGACCATAAAGCTCCTTAAAGAAGGTTCAACAACTGGATCAACTGAGAGCAATCCCTCAGTGGTGCGAGGCTAGCAACAGCAATGACAAGTCCCGTCAGACTGAACAGCTACCAGAACTCATGAACGCGCAGGATCATCAGCGCCAATAAGGTGAAACCCGAGCGGAGGAGGCACCTCTGCGTATGGAAAAGTTTAGGTGGACGGTAGACTCCCTCCGACGGAACTGATGAAAACCACCTGGGTGTCTGCGCGGCCACCATCCGCCAAATGAATCAAAGCCGGGACGGGAGATCGTGAGTGTGGCGGCATAAATCAAGACTCCTGATCACAAAAAAATGTAAACCATCGGCAGGCTGGCTGGCTGGCGGTAAACTGAAAGGTTAAACAGTGGCCGCAGAAAAGAAATAAGAAAATAAACTCAAAAGGATTCCAGTCATGGATAAATAACAAGAGTCTTTGTTCTGTTCCTCCCTGAGATGAAACAAATCTATAGGCGAGTCCAATGATCAAAGATAATGGTCCTTTCCTGCTCTCGCGCTGCGACGCCTTCAGGAGCTGACGTTTCTTCTCGCGTGCGAGCGGGAGCGGCGCGTCACCGTTCAGCATTTGCTCCCGTGTGTCCGTCGGCCGCCTGCGTGCGTCGGCGTTAATGGCCCTGTCAGACGAGATGCTGCTGAGAGCAGTTGTCGTAGCCTGATGTCCAAACTGGCAGCATTTACTTTCCACTTACGCTCCCCGGAGACCGTTTGACTTGAGTGGACTCGCCGCAAGATTTCACGCTAGCGAGCCGCTCGCCTCGGCCCGCATGCGTGCTCACGCTCTGGCGGACATGCACGTGCAATGAGCAGCTTCCGCTCGCCATCTTTAAAATCCGACTTTTAATAGACGTTAGCTATGATTAGACAGGCTCTGGTCTTCAACCAATGACATAAAGACGCACCAAAGGCTTAAATTACATATTATATTTCATTTTTTTGAAAACTCACTGGTATTGAAAGGGGACCTACTTGTGCAAAACTTGTACTTTTAGGGTTCAAAACTCTTGCCAACTGACCAAACAAAGCAAATGCCAGCTAAACCTGTAGAGTGTGTTGACCCAGCGCTCGCTGCAATATCCTGCTGGGGGAAATCGAGAGACTTTGCAGCGAACCTCAGATTTCCTTGTACAAAATCTAAAGGACCGAGGGGATGTCGTTCGGGGGTTAAAATTAGACTCAAATTCTTGCTATCGCCATCGGTTATCTGGTCTGAAACTCATAAATTCAAATTTCCGCTGAAAATGTCAGAATAACAATGGCTCTTCCTGCGCCGGGTCGAGCCCCCGGCCCGCAGACGGCGCAGCTACCTACGCCCCCACCAAACCAGGCCCGTGTTATTCCATCTGAAAGGCGCCTATTTCAGCCGTTCTGCCTGCGTGGGCTCCGGTTAGCTCAGCAGAACGGCCACAGGGAGTCAGGACGTCTGCAAACGTGTCAGAGTTGGAGGTTTTAGATGAGATTCATGCAGCTTTAACAAGCTTTTGCACTCCAAACGTGCACATACCTGGAGCGGGACACTAAGTGGAATCTCTTGGTTGGATGTTCCACTAATTATACTGCACAAATACGTCAATATCGTAACGTTTAAAGAGCACTTCCATCCCTGTCAGGAAAAATGCAGTCCTTCTTCTTTTGCACCACATTTAAAACAGAATGCATCCATCTCTGTCTCAGACACTCTTATTAAAATACTGCCAGGCTGTGATTTCAGGGCCCTAACTGCAGCAGATTCACTTGCGTCGCGTGTGCAGGGGGGCAGGTTAACATGGGGGGGGGGGATGAAAGGTATGTGGGACCGTTTGTGACGTCGCTCTGTTGTGTTGGCAGGACGCTTTTTCCTGCCCAGAGGACAAGTCGAAGGCGCCGGTGCTGCCTCAGCAGGCTTCCAGGCCGCCTCATTCCGCACCCTGATTGCATCGGCCTTCTGTCCACCTTCCTATCGATCCCCCCCCCGCCCGCCCTACCCCCGCTCCAGCCGAGCACTTTCCTGTTTGCCCCGCTTCTCTTCTAAACACCCACGGCCGACGCTCCCTCAGAACGGGTTTTGCTGTGGCGTTACCCACTTTAGCGCTGAGGTCAGTGGGTTTAAGACGCGGTTTAGGGAGGCTGACGCGATGAGTTACACTCTGCCGCTCGGCTGAACCAGAAAACAGCTTGAACGGTCCCGGAGGTCACGAGGTGGCGTTTCATCATCCTGTTTTCAGGGCACTATCAGCTTGACCTGAGCTGTTGCTATCTGAGGCCTGGAGGAGATACACGAGTTAAAGTGGATAAAAGCTTTTTTATTTTATCCATCTAAACATCACATGTGGAGTGACTGATCATTACCCTGAGGTGTCAGGAGGCCCTCGTGTATCAGTCACCCACTAGAGGACTGGGAAGATGACGTATGAGCTCAACAGTCTCCGTTATTAAAGAAAACCTCCGTCAATTAGCCCCCTAGTGGTGGAACACAAAGCCCAACACAGACGGTGCTTTGTGTTTGACTAGCTTTTCATCCGTCCAGGCTAATTACAGGTCCAATCCCATAATGAAAACATTTCCCAGCTCTAATGCGCCCGGTCGCTCTGATATCTGATCCCTCTGCTCCGCGCAATAACCCGACATTACCACTGTCCCGTCATTCATGCTTAACTCCGCGGCGCAATGGAGGGAACGTGAAAGGGAACACACAGGTGGGAACGCTTGCAGACACACGGAGGGAACAAAGGAATGCACGCCAGGCCTTTGAAGCTTTAACCTTTGTATCAAAGAAAGAAAAAAGTGAATAAGTGAAAGCTTAAGCTACATTTTTATGGCAAACATAAAACACAAGTTAAACACTGGCAACTAATGTCCGTTAACTAATTTAATTTAAAACTTTCCTGGGTTTGAGCGCCGTAATTCAAAATTCCATAAATCTTTCACATGTTCTATATATTTCAGCCTTTGTTAGCTCTGTGCTACTGCACACAGCAGTGGAAAGAGAGACGGAGTAACAAAAGGGCCAGGTGGAGACACTTCGACCTGAGGGCTTCTCTTAATGAATTTACTTTCACAAGCGGCCGGTCGCCTTAATGAAAATCAATACTATAATTTTCTACTTAGATGGATCGCCCGAAACAGATTCCTCCATTTCCTCCTGGCCCGTCTTCAATTATTCAGTCAGGAGGAAGACGCCAGCAGCACCTGGGCGGTGTTGCGATAGCTCCTGCAATCTCGCCATCGCTCTTCCTGCGACACGCCTCGTTATTTATGACTTCATCGATACGGACAGGCGGGGTCGATGGCGTTGCGGGGCTGTTGGAAACCACTTAATATTTGTCAAGTGTGGATTCAATTGTGCTGATTGGGCAGCGGCAGTCATCAGGGTCTTGTTTTCATTTTCTCAAAGGGGGGGGGTTGGAAAAGGTTAATCAGGATGCAACTGCTTATGTTTGTGCAAATTTGTAAAAAAGAAACCCTAACAAGCACTCGCCGCCCGCTCCTGACATTTACAGACCTTTAAGCTTAATTTCCCTGGCAGTCTTACTCTGTTAAAAGCGTGTGGATCTGGGCGGGATCCAGCCGTTTCATTGTGCCACACCGCGGGCTGGCGCCCGGGCCCCGGTGTGCTGCCAGGAGAGCGCTAATAGCGCTAGCGCTAGCCCAGGTTCCAGAGCAACATTCCGCGTGCGTCTGGATGCATAAACTGAGCTGTTGAGAGAGAAAGAAATTAAAAGTGATGCATCATAAAGTTTTCAGCTCAGCTGTGACTATAAAAGAGGACTGCAGTTCAAGGCTTTGAATGATGACTAGATTTTACATTTGGCACATGCCAGAGCTCATACATCAACATTCGTCTCATGCTTAAACTTCCTAAACCACAAAGTAAACATGAAAAATGGGGCCTCCAATGATGCCTTGCCAGAATGTGAAGGCCAAGCCTCTGCATCCAGATGCGGCGTGCATGCGTGGGTATCTGTTTTGCATTTCATCCGCGGCCCAATCCGGAGCTGAGGCAAGCGCGAGCTGACGGTTGCTAACAGCTGGTATGCGCTCATGTCTATCGTCTGGATCGCCTTTCTCTTCCGGATGGACGAGCTGTCTCACTAGGACAAGACGGAAGCCAGAATGATAAAAAGTATTTAAAAAAAAGCAAAAAAAAGCAAAAGGAGTGTGTGATATGAAGAGCGGTGCCTCCCCCCGATGCTGATAGTGTGTAAACATACATCTGGAGCACAAATCAGCTCTTTACCGTGACTCGTACTCCTCCACTTGTACTCGATCTCTTGTTTTGTTATCTTGTCATTTATTCCAATCTAACTCTGATGGATGCAAACAAACCGGCTGCAGTCCACACACACACACACACACACACACACACACAGGAGTACAGGCTGCAAAATCTGAGGTTGTTTCCCAAGGAGGGCGGGCTTACACAACCACCAAGTGTGATTGAAGCCACGGACGGGACATTATTCTTGCCGTGCAGACACTTCGCAGCTAATATTACTGCCGCACTGTAATAATAAACCACTTCGTCTCTTTGGAAAAGGGCAGATATTGTTCTGAGAGGCACCGCGCTTCCTGAAATTTCATATCATGTGCTGAGAGCATCGCTGCACAGGGAAACAAAAGCCAGAAGTTGCCAATATCACCGCCACCCCCCAACATTTCTCAACCCTGGAGAGGGTCCCGGATCGACACGGGTTGACGTGAATAAAGAATAAAAAAAATAAATCACCAAAATGAACAAGTCCGGCCTGTTTATGGGCAAACACGGTATGAAGATTCACAGAAACACATCTAATTGCTCTATTGTGTTTGCATATACACAAACACACACACACACATACACAACACAGCCGCCCAGGAAGCCTTTGTGACATAACCGTGTGTGTGCGTGTGTGTGAGAGGGATCATTAAGCGGTTGTGGCAGGTTGTTTTTGTCCAGGCTGCTCCCTCTGCATCTGTTCCCTATAGCGTCTCATTAGTAGAATTCCTCTGGGAGAGCGATGGGCAGGTCAGGAAGAGGGTCCCAGACCTCCGCTGTCTGTGGACCTGACAGGGCTGATAATGTTGACGTCTGGACAGAAACAGGAAGAAAAAGCATGGGCAGGGAGGGCCGCTTTCTGATGCAGACCCCTGACCTCGTGCCCATAATCTGATGAGCGTAACCCTGGAGGAAACCCTCTAGTTCCGCAAAAATTCCAGGAAAAAAAGCTGCAAACGTTTAGCCTTTCTCATGCTTTTGCGGTTTAAATTTAAAATTCCTCATTAAGCATCCTAATTGTTGGCCAAAGTTCCTTGAGGGTCAGTTATCTGACGTGAGCTGCAAAAGCTAATATCTGCGTTTATTTATTTTGCTAAATCCTGTTTGGTTTGGTCAGGAACTCCAGGGAAAGCCACAGTAAGGTGGAGCTGTTTTTACTGGAGATTCCTTAAATTGCTTCATTGTGCCGTCCTAACTTTTCTCCTAATTAGAAGAATCTTGATCTGGATACCAAAGCTGTGAAGAATGTTTTGTGGTGCACAAATAACGTCTTTAAACCAGACCCCCCCCCCAAAAAAAATTTTACTTTCTGGGTTTGTGGCACAAATCAGAAGCCAGCAACATCCCAACAATCAGTCAAAAAAAGACAAGCTCATCTCCTTTATCTCTCTCCTCTTCTTCCTTTTCCCACGCTGCTGACATCACTAAAGCCACATTTCCTCACTTTTCTACAACATCCCCGTTATCATGTGAAGATAAAAACCAGTAAACAGCGGCTGACGTCCCCCAGCTGGTTCTGGTTTGTCCGTCTCAGACCGGATCACAGGACCCCAAACGTGATATCCTGCAAATCCCGGCAGACGGCTGCGGTTTGACCGCTGCTGTCCCCTGGTGAGCGCACCTACACACACACACACACACACACACACACACACACACACACACACACACACACACACACACACACAAAAGCACTCATTCACGGTCGGAGCGCCTGCACAATCGCCAGGCAACCTCACCCTCTGAGAATGGGCACGGGGACACGTCCTCCACACGTAACGGGACGTGACAGGTGTCACCTTAGTTTATCTTCGTGTTTTCACCTGAACTCAAAACCCTCCTTTGATCCCTAACAGCCCTTTTTTTTCTTTTTTTTCTTGTTTTTGTTTAAAGCAAGTTCATTTAGAGCAGAAAACAAACTTTCCGGTAGGCTAAAATATGGTGTTGCTGAGACAATTACGTACCAATCATTTAAAAACACACAAAGATGGCAGCACGTGTTGCTTGTCACATAGGTGATCTCTCTCTCTCTCTCTCTCTCTCTCTCTCTCTCTCTCTCTCTCTCTCTCTCTCTCTCTCTCTCTCTCTCTCTCTCTCTCTCTCTCTCTCTCTCTCTCTCTCCTGCATCGTTTGCAAAAAGTCCGGTTAACGATCGGCCGGTTCTAAGAACTCCGCTCCTATGAAATGAAACTTGACTGGCTGTTTTGAACGGGGCCCAACAACGGAGCTGCGCTCCCTCCACCTAATCCCGCAGGGCTGCGAACACACGCATAAATATGTCACAAATGTCGGAATCCACTGATTTGACAGTCAGCAGCGTCAGCAGGCTCTCAGAGGCCGCAGCGACGGACCGGGGGAAAAGAAAAACACGGGGAAGAGTCAAACAGCATTTCCGGGTTACAATTTCATCCTCCTTTGATTTAGGTTATATTAAATTCGCCCTCTTCCCCCAGGCTGGAGTGTTTGAAGAAGGCATAAAACAGGAATTGCATCCAGATGTGGCCTGGGGTCCAGTCTGGGTCTGGCTCACGGTCAGCCGGGCCTGGAGAACCGGCGAATGGGCTAAAAGGGACGAAAAGGGGAACCATGTGGTGCTCGGCGCGTTCCAGGGTTCTCTGAATAAACGTGACCACGCTGTGACCCTTACTCTCTGACGCGGCCCTCGCGGGGAGCCCGAAGGTCTCAGGGTTAATCTGAAAGGCTTCAGACTCAATCAGGATCCCACAGGAGACGGGCCAGATTACCGCACCGCTACAAAATAACCACCACGGGCCACAGCGAGGGCCCCGATGCCTCGGCCGCGGCTCCGCTGATGCACAAAATTGATTCTTTTGTCCAACAATATCCACCGCACGCACAATGGAGTATTGGAGCGGGTCCCGGAGGATCTGATGGATAACATGTACGCTTGTCAGAAATCAGCCTCTTCTTCTCTCTAACAGATTCCTGCGGCTGCACTTGGACGTCACGCTCGGGTTGGCAGCTCGCCTCACGCAAACACTTAGGAACCCGCGCGTTTGTGCTGACGTCCGGCCCTTCTGTCGAGTTTGAAGCGAAACAGATACGGAGCGCTGACCACCGATCGAGAACGGCTACGCACGGAGGGGAGGGGGGTTGGGGGCGAGGAACAGCCCATTGTTCAGTCCCTCACCCCTGAGAGTCCGGTCAAACGAGAATGCGCCAATGCTGTATTTAAGCTGACATCATACACCGTGGTGTGTCAGAAGTGGACAAAAATCAAGGAAACCAACCAGCATCCTCACTTCAACCTCGAACCTGCGTTAGCTTGACAGCCAGCAGTGGCTCTGCAGGCCTCAGCAGCTCTGTGCACCACTGTACAAATCCGCAGTGCACACACCCTTCATGTGCTGAAGAGCAATTCTAGAATGCTTGCAAGTCACTATCCGACTCCCTGTCCCGCAGTCTATAATTATGCAGAAGGTTCATGCAGGAATTTAGTAAACAGCCTCTGCACAAACTGCCAATATCATCGACTACTGATGGTGACAGAGCACTTTGTTATGGTTAATTTGCTTTACACGGAGCAGGAAAAAATGAAGTTAAGTTCCAAGAAGGTGACTCTGGCAGTGGAAAAGTTCAATAGCCTGCAACTGTGTTTGCAGTGCGGGTGTCAAAGGGATGACGATGTTTTTGTTAATAACTTGTGTTCTGTCTGTTTGCAGGGCTTTGCTCCATGGTGCATTCCACTGTCTTGGCCACTGTACAGTCATGAATAATAGCCGTTGTCCCAAAAAGACTTGAGGGAATGCATATTCCTTCCCTTAACAGAAGTGAAAATAATGACAACCATATGTGCCACCATCCAGCGGATCCCGAAAGTAGAAAAAGGGCTTCTGCCTCCTGCTCTTCTGGCCCGGTAATGAGAGCTCTGAGGTCCGCGCATGGTTCTAAATGAGTGAGAGGTCGCAAACAAAGCACAGCATCAAAGACCAAGGCTGATATAAACAGCATCTGCACAAGTGATAGATGGAAGGGGAGGGCTGGGATCTCTGTTGATCCCAGAGTCTGTTTCCATTTTGAAGGGAAGAGTTTCGTGGCATTCAGCCACAGTTAGCCTGCAGGACAGTTGTGTTCCTCGCTCAAATACCAGGAAACAACCCCCAAACATCTCCATTTACTTTCATCTGTTTTTGTTCGACCCTAAAACACGTTGTTGCGCTCTGCTGATAGCAGTCCTTCATACCTGAGGCAGGAAACAGGCTGAAATAAGGCTCGCGCGGTCTTTCTCGCCAGCTTCGCTAAACGAGCTAAAGGCTAACCCCTTGAGAGCAAATCTGCCGAACCAGGACAACAGCCAAGAGCGCGTAGATGCTGCCAGAGGTCACTGAAATTATCTGTCTACAAATTACTGTGTGGGCTCACGGTAACGTGAGGCCTCCAGCAGAGGGTGGGGGGGGGGCTCAACTCAGGTCTCACGGATAATGTGGAGTTGGTCTGAGCCCAGAGAAGCAACATCGAGACTTCAGATGATCTCGCTGCGATCCTAACCGCTGACACAGAGGAAAGACGCAGCGCTGCAAAAGCGGATACGCAACTGCAGCTCTCGGATCAGGTTCCCCAGATAGCTCGTTCCGTTGAAACGTGGCCAGGCGGGAACGCTACAGCTGCTCTATTGTCATGTTGTGATTTAGGATGGATTTACGCAGAGTTTTTTCCTTGATTTATCTGCAAAAGATCAGGCGAGCAACAACATTTAACAGCATCCTTTCAAACTGAGGGTCGACCTCGCAAAGGAGCAAACTATGAAGACCTCGCTGATATGTCAACACCTGTGTCGACCAGCGGGCAGGTGGTTCTGCCGCCTGTTCCTCGCAAAGCAGGCGGCGCGCCACTCTTCCAGCCGAATACACCGACCCCGCAGTGAAAGTTCAACAGTCCTCCGCCCGCAAGGCGGCTAAGGTCGCCCCAGGAGGACACAAGTGGCAAAGTCATCACTGTAAAGTTGGAATGGACTTTGGAGTTGGGGGGAGGGGGAGAAGAGGTCGTTTCCCCCTCACACAAGCAGGGTCATTAGCACTTTCAGAAAGCCCCAGCCAGGGGGTCGGCACTCGGGCAGTTTGATCTCAGTGAGAGGGTCTGAAGCCATGAAATGTGGGGGCAAACCCAAACCATGGGGAAGGGCACAAATGGTAGAGTGATCACAGGGCTGCAAGCAGAGTTCTTCTTTAAGAGGGGGGGTCAGATGGCTTTTTCATCTCCACTGAAGGCGCTCGGCAAAAAGTGACGTGGCGAACAAAGGACAGGCGCTGTGTTGACTGACAGATGAGAGAGGACCGGGTTAATGCCATTTTACATACCTTAATACATCTTAAACAAAAGGACAATAAGGCAGATATGAGTCAGAAGCAAGTAGATGCCGTTTTGTTTGCCTTTCTTTCTAAAATCAGAGATGCTGGGTTAGCAGCCAGGAGAGACGGAACTAATCTTGTCAGGATTACTTTTAATTCCGGGACCAAGACAGATGATCAAAAAAGTCTGCAAATGCAAACAAATATGTTCCTGTTGCATCTTGTTCTGGAATATATGCGTCTGCTTCCAACCTGGTGGTCTTAATTATTAGGGAATGGCTATCCTTTAGCATTAGCCTTATTCTATAAACCTTGGTTACAAATGTTCAGATTTAAAGGGAATAGGGGAAAAAAAACACAGAACTCCTGAGTCAGTGAGCAGAACTGTACTCCTGAGCCATTTTAAGGTTAAGTGGGGAATATTTTCCATGCAATAAAGAGTCATTTTATAGACAGAAATTAGTCTTAAAGGGGTTTAATCAAGGGCTGGAGCTGGACTAGGAGTGATGGATCATAAACTGTCAGTTCTAATAGGCAGCGAGGCTGAAGCCTTTTACTGCTGCTTCAGGAGTCGGCACAACAGTCCAATGATCAACACAAGGGAGCCAATTAAAAAACAGTCTTGGCAGGAAACCGCATTACACCGGCCCTCATGTGATGCTGGAAACACATCAGAATCCACCGAGAGCGCTCTTTTATTTTCACTTTCTTCGCAGTCCTGCCCGGCGTTTTCCATCCCCACGGCAGAGGCTGTTATCGATCAGCGGAGTAAAATCATTCAGCCTCCACTTTAATTATTTTTAACCGAGTCTTGTTTTGGCGCGGCGGGAACCGGGGGGGCTGACATCATCCTCTATTCTGATAAGCTGCAAACGACAAGGTCGCCGGGGTGTAGGAGGTGAGGCTGCGGTGTTCTGAAGATAAAAAGTTTCCGCAGAGGTTGCTAGCCTACAGATCTAACGCCGTGCCGGCCTTTTTTCCGCTCCACGCCTGCATTTCTCAGTTCTCAGAGTTGGGTTGTTTTTCACTCACTAATTGGAAAGAAGACTTGCAAGCCGATGCAGGAGGTAGCAAGAACTGAGAAAGGCCCCTGATCCAAAGCTTTAAATGCCTTGGAATTGCTTCAGAAAGCAATGCGGTTGCATAGAAATAAAGACGGGAAGGCTGCAGGTGGCCATCTGGAAGTAGCCTGCGCCGCTAAGCCTTTAGCATCTGTTTTTCCCCTCGTCTGACCAACAGTTCCACCTGATTGACATTCACAGACTGCTAATACACACTCACTGAAAACAAATGAAAGCTCATTGAGCTCTTGAACAGGTCATGGGTTGAAGGTCTTGCGGTTTTTTACCGTGAGGGACCACAGTCAGTCATCCTAGACCTGCAGCAGGTTTCCTGCTCCTGCGTCTCGTCAGCAGCAGAACGCAGCCAGTTCATCCATCACTGATCCCCGCCTGACGGGCTTCCTCCGTCCCGCTCTTCTGTCAAACAGCACGTCAAATATCTGGAAGAATGATTGCGTGTCACCTCCATGGCGTTTACAGCCGGCGTAATTCATCTGGTTGATGACGGGCGGCTGAAGCGCGCGTCTGTCATTAAAGGCTCGGAAACCAGACTCAGGACCTACTGCAGAGGAGCTAAAATGCTAACCAAGTAAAAATAGCTAAGGGGCTCCACAAAGAGACTAATGAGGGGAGAGAGTCAAGGTTCAGAAGGTCACGGGTCCACTTTCAAACGACACATCGACTGGAAAAAGGCCAGAGTCGTTACATCTTCATCTGGCGTTTTTTTCCCCGCTGCGATGTTGGAAACGCAAACACGCCGCACATGTCCTGGACTCCATCCAGCCATCAAAGCAGCTCTTGCTCACCGTCCAGAGATCAGAAATCTGGAAATGTTGGTGTTTAGCAAACAGGCACAAATACACCCATCACATCTGCTCACCCGCTGACCACACACACAACTCAAATGTTGCCGTTTGAACTCCCAACCTGTCAGTCGGCCTGAATTAATAGCAGCCGTCTCGTTTTTGACCGTGTCTCCTCGTGATAGCGTTCAGGCATGGTTTCAATCACCAGTGCGGGCCTACACTACATCAGGGTAGAATTCCAGAATGCTGCTCTGCAGGAAACACCTCCTCGAACTATTCCTGGATCAGTGTGAGACGCAGGGAGACAGAGTCATCTTCCCAGCTGCGGGACGGTCAGACCGCGGGGTGCATTCCTTTCCTCTAGTTTGGGGAATGACCCCTCACCCTTGGCTCCACAAATCTTCAGGTCAACGGGCCTTTAACTGGGGGAGTCAGGGATGAGTGTTCCTCAGGGTTATGCCCTATTAGAAGGAGACCAAAGGGCGCAGGGAGTTTGCCCTAAACTGTGACCTGTTCAGTTACACCTGTTGGTGATGTCGACCCCTATTGGCCATCACCCTAAATTACAACAAAGGGTTCTAATTTTGACCTTTTTAGAGTTAAATATGCGAGCAGCGAATACAAATAGCTAAGCTAAAAAAAAAAAAAGTCAAACCATTGAGGGAGACCTCACAGCAGACCTCCCACTGAGTGATGGGACAGGATCTGCCCCTCTCTGTTGACAGGAAGTCATGTCTAGAGTAAATACCACGCTTGAATGGTTTTCCATGTGAGGGAAAATTCACAGCCATTGATTTAATTTGGTTACAGCCGCACCACCGGGAACTTTCTCACCCGACTGCC
>BJFM01001592.1:96750-112280 GCA_016586285.1 Arothron firmamentum
GAGAGAGAGAGAGAGAGAGAGAGAGAGAGAGAGAGAGAGAGATGAAGACAAAAAATGAGCAAGAGTGGGCAAAAGACGGAAATTAATTAATGACTCTCCAGAAACAATGGGAGAAAGATGGACAATTGGAGACAAAATGGGACAAAAAGAAGAAAAACCTCCCGTCACAATGGCTCATCAGAGCCCGCATGTGGCGCCGTGTGATAAGACGCATCTCTGCCACCCTCCACGCTGCCACCCTCCGCCCCTCCTCCGCCATCTGTGACACACCAACACACCAGGCTGTCCGTCACCCATTCAGGACCACGCCAGTCAGGTGGACATCGGACCGAAGAAAGCGGCCAGGCGATCCGCGGACGGTGACGCGGGGCCGGAGCCGTGGCGGCCTAATGGTTATCGGGCCGGGGCGCACCGAGAGGCGGCTCGATTCCCAAGTTCTCCTCGCCTCCCTCCATCCATCTGAAATGGCTGCGAACAGCTGAGGCTATTTGGGTTTGGCTTCCGCGCCACCCAGCAGGATCTCGGAATGACCGACATCTGACGGAGAGGACGGGCGTGGATGGCAGCGCGAGACAGGGACGGAGGACGAGCGGGAAAGAGACGCGTGGAAACACAGCCAGCCAGGACGCCTGGGCTTCCTTTTCTGCCAGTCTGTTGATGGGTTTTGCTTCACTTTTCCACAAAAAGGACAGAAAAGGGTGAAAATGCAGACAAACCCAAAGATATTCTGACATTATTCTGAGGCCTGAATGATAAAAAAAAAAAAAAGACAGTTATCTCCCTGTTAACAAGCCAGTAACCGATAATCTCAGGAGCCATGCCAGGACACACAGGCCCGTCTGGAAACCATCATTTATTATACCTGCAAGAAGATGATGTGGAAAGCAGACCCTAGTTTCACAACTGTTATTTATGTTCCTCCACATTCCCATTCAAGGTTTAAATCAGCCCTCTGCTCTGTAATCAGTGGCTTCAAGCAGCCTCCAGGCAGAAAGGAAAAGATGCTTCCCAAAAAAGTAAGACATCGCCACGGTAACAGATCCGTTATCACAGAAGCGGAACCAGATGGGCGACAACTGACGGGAGGAGACTACAGGTCCACGTCAAAGTTCTCTCAGTCGTCCAGAAGATGATGATGATGACATCCTTTACAGGATTGATGAAGTGCCTCCAATGGACAGGAGCTCACCTGGGACCTCCCCCCGGCTCCTCCACACCCTTGAGGAGAGCAACGAACGAGGGGAGGAAAGAAAAACAGAGAAGACAACCTCCTCCGCCCTCCAGCTCCGTTCTCACTGCTCTGACGTTACGATACAATTCTCCGAACCCGGAGTGCTGGTTGATCCGTCTCCTCTCAATCCTCCTCCTCCTCCTGTTCGCCGGCTGTCAGCAGGTGAACAAGCGGCGCGGCAGCAGAGGGGCAGAAGCAGTTGCTCGTGGCCCAGGCGGAGCAGGCATGAGCCCTGGACTCCCCCTGCCTCCGCCCCGGCCATGTGTTGCTAATTAAACGGTGGGCCGGAGGAATTATCAAAAGCTTATGATTGCGTAATGAGCACTGGCAGGCATCTTCGGCGGGCTGCAGCACCTTTGGTCTCAGGAGGCCTTTGGAGACACGCTGCAGCGCTGTCCCATTAAAGCCAAGGCGCCGTGGAAGAATTCCCAGGTTATTTCTTTGCTAATCATTTTGCGTCGCGGTCAGATATGGAGATTAGGCAGCAGGATTCTGCCTTCGGATCCCAAGCTCCATGTGACCATCGCCAACACCTCCCCTCGTGTCTCCTCACACAGAACCAGCTGGCCAGGGACGGACACGGCCGATTCTGCTCGCCAAATGGAGGCACGGTCGCCCTGACGCGGAGAAAGCGCTCCTGCCATAGACGCCGAGCGTGCTGCGGTGAAACATCGCGCGTAACATGGCTGAATCTTTGTCTCCATGGTGATCGTTTGAGTACCGGTGTGAACTGGCCCCTGCATCCGATTGTGTTCATTCTTC
Organism: Arothron firmamentum; assembly: GCA_016586285.1. Classification (NCBI taxonomy): domain Eukaryota; kingdom Metazoa; phylum Chordata; class Actinopteri; order Tetraodontiformes; family Tetraodontidae; genus Arothron; species Arothron firmamentum. The sequence continues at coordinate 98,744 of BJFM01001592.1, forward strand.
ACAGAGGAAAAATAAGCCCGTGATTATTTTTATAGTCTTGTGGCTTTAAGCGCTATAAATAAACACAATAATAAATAACAATATGGAAGACGAGTAGAGGGAAGAGGTCCTGATCTGTCTTTATACAACTGTAGATTCCTGAAAACAGGATGTACATGCCTGCCAGGGTTGGCTCTTCAGCACCAGGGGCCCTGACCTCTGGGGCCATCTGCCGGACAAATGGTAAACTGCATGCAAACTCTGCTGCCCTGACCTCAGCTGATGCCTTCGCTCTCTCACAGCTACATTCTGACTGAAAAAGCTGGAAACACACTAACACACATCTGGGTGATGCCAGGAAGAGTAACGCCAGATCTGCCCATTTCCTAGCCTTCTTCTTACCAGTAGCGCGGAACTGAAGCTGGCAGAGGAAGACAAGCGCATATCTGGGTCCCTGACGGTTCGGAGCCATCTCAGGTTGCACTTAAACACACACAAACATTTGTGGTCGCTGCGTTGGTGAAGATTTCTCTGCGTCGGAGCAGAAACGGCTCACCAGCGTCTGCTGAACTGTCTGAACAGCAGACCGCACGCAGAGTTTAAAATGGCGCCAGTGAATCTTTTTTGCCCAAAGTAGCTTAGCTTTTCACCTGGGAGATCGAAGCTGTCATACAAAATTTGCCATGAAAGGTCAGCATCCCTTCCATAAAGTTAAACACAAACCACTAAAGAGGAAACTACGAAAAATCCTGCCAGTTGTTTATCATTTTCACGTGCAACCGTTTCCACAATGGGATTCAGCAGCCTCGGGGACGGCCCACACTTAAGAAATATCGAATTCACCGCATAAATGCTGATTTATCGACACGCACTGTGTCCTCGGCGGCGTTGGAAAAGGATATCCAGATGTAAGGCCAGTTAAGCTCCCACAGCTGCGCACCTTAAGGCCAAACACGCACCTTCCTGTCCATGCAGAGCGGAATTACGGACAACCACACGCTGTTTATGTTCCCAAACCAGGCTAACACGTACGCTTGAATCAAAGCTAGGACATGTACGCTAATGTTATAATCCTGGCAGCAACAGATTTGGTTCGGTAAACACACCATTTCCTGGTGAGGTGGAGCATGAGAGGAGCCACATTCGGGGGTTTACATTCCTCTGACAGGATTGCCAGTGTTTTAAGCGCAGAACTGCAGGATAATTGAGGTGGTAACGATTGATACAAGCGCTGCCAGATGCTGGTAGGGCCGAGGAAGAGAAATCGCTGAGAGAAACGTTTCAACACTCCGCGTGGCCACGCACATCTGCATCAGGGTCGGGGGACAAAAACCTTACAAGCCGGCATGAATTACCGACGTATTTACATCCTCGTGCGATCCTCGGCAGCAGATGTTGGACCACGTGTTGCCGCGGAGATCGCTTCACACGGCTCTTGAATGCATTAGCACAGGTGATAAGAACGTTCTCAGAAGAGGGCGAGTGTGTGCGAGCCGAGCTCCACTTCAGCTGCTGAGCTCTGGCACTAAATCACAGCCTGATAACAATGTGTTCTCACGTCAAAGTTGCAAATCTGACCGACCGGGACAGGACGGAGTCGTAAATCGGCTGTTTATGTAGCCCGAGAACGTCTGTCTGCAGATTTAAAGGTTTGGATGTAGCTATTTCAGCCATGATTTGATTTCTGTGACAAAAACAGGCATCAAAGGGCCTATTTAGTCAACATTCTCGACAGAATTTAGTACAGTTCAACAACTAGCGCGCCATCTGTCTCCAGTCCTTTATCTTCCCTCTCAAGGCTGTGCACTGTCCCGACACAGCGCTTCATTGTTCGAGTGTTTACTTCCCTGAGGGCACTTGAGAGGCTGTTTACCGATTGCGCAATCTCCTCCATTTGGTTCCCCGAGCTCACGCCGCTCTCATGACCAAGTCAAGGTCGCTCCCATGCTTCCCTCAGTGCCATCGATCTCAGGGAGCGGCGGCAAAGCTTCTCCTCACGCCACTCGCTTCCACCTCTCACGCCCTTCTGCGTATGATAAACACACCCTTAAATATGATATCCACGTCTTCCTCCTCCATCCATCTTGCAGCAAAAACAAACACATGTTGACGGATTCATTGGTTCTGATACAAAAGCCGCCTCCTTTGCGGCTGCGCGCTGACACGCGGCGGAAAGACGGCCACAGATGTGTAGAGTTGTGCAAACAGCAGCGCATTGCTTCAACAAAAGCAGAATTAGAAGCTCTGACCCCGTTGACCCCCTCCGACTGCAGAGAAGCAGCACCGCATTCACCACCCCGCCATGAATTCCTCACACATCTTTGTCCAGCTCGCATCAGGGAAACAAGCGGAGCCCTAAAGTAAGCAAATCTGATTGCGCGCCCACAAATCACAATTCACACGGGCGGAACCCAAACGCCCCAGAACACAGGCCAGATTACACAACTGTTAGCATTAGCAGCAAAGTGAGCGACAGCTACAGTAACTACCCAGTTGCCGCCCGGGTACCTGTGCCGAGATTTGTGGCACACTGAAAAGTCCAGCATCTGTTTGCCATCAAGCAGCAGCCTCATCACCATAACTCCCATCATCACTTCCACACAGAAGTCTCAGAGTGCAAGTTTTGTTTCCATCTAAACTCCTTCTCCCACAAAGTCCCCCTACCACAGACACACACACACACACACACACACGTACACTTGAGTAACCACAGCTCTGCCAACTGGGGGAGAATGCTGGGAAGTATGTGAGAACCATTGACAGACCCAGGTACCATACTGCTGACCCAGATGGAAGGTGATGTGTGACATGGTGCAGGTTTTTGTATTTTCCTTCATTTCCACACATGTAAATGCACGTTCAGAGTTGATAAATGACAACTCTGTGCGTGTGACATTTGAGAGAGACATAAAAGCCAGCCTCATAAAGCAGATGAAGATAAAGAGACTTACAGTGCCTGAGGGAATGAGAACATCCAAATTTCTTTTGATTTCCTCCTTGTACTGTAAGTGGGGGATGATAGATACTTCTGTCTAATCTTTAGGAGGGGGTAAACAAAGAGGGAAACGCCGTAAGAACATACAGTACATGCAGACGCAGCCACGACACAGAGCTCAGACTACAAATATCAGCAGCATTACAACACCATCAACTGGAAATTCCTGTGTGGAGTTGTTGGAGACCCCCATGATGTCATGGTTTTATTTTCCAGTGTTCTCTGATGCCCACACACACCATCGGACATCTGACTCCAGTATAAATTGCCTGAAATGTCTTGAGCAATACTAAGCACCCATAAAACTGAATGTGCAATCACAAGGCACGGACAACGTCATCGACCTCGGACTCTCAAATGGAACGTCGCTGTCTCCCTCTAGTGGCCCACTTCTGGGACTGCAGGAGTTCTTCGGACTTTGCATATTCAAACCAATAATTGTTTCATAATAGCAATGACATTTCTTAATGCAACAGCACCAAACGTTTATTTATATAGTTCGTGCAAACACTGAGTAGCACAGAATATGGTACATCATTTTCATCAATCCACAGTCTAAATACTTCCGTTTATAACATTCAAGCATATTTAAGATTTGGTTGAAATAAGCATGTCGTCTAAGACTAATGTTATTATGTTATTATCCATGCAACACATACCTACAATTTCCAAGTGCAGAACTACACCCATCCATAACTTTTATGGACAGTAATTAATGTCGACCGCTAGGGGGAGGCATTACATCAATCTGCCGATTCTTGACGACGGTTCAACCATCAGCTCCAACTTTCAAAAATATGCAGTCATCATAAGTCAAAACGTTTACTTTCCACCCTTTGGCCTTAAAGAGTGCATGAATTACATTCTGAAGTGTTAAAGAGGCACAATTTGTTCTTAAAAAGAAGCATAAATTACCTCTACTAAAGCAATAGAACCAAAAAAACAAAACAAAAACAGTTTAACATTTTTAAAAACAGCTTATAACACTATCTTTTGTGTGGTTTAAACTCCTAAAAATACATCACAGTGAAACGGCCTGAAATAAAAATGCTCTGTCAGCGTCTGAAAGGCAAACAATCCAAATAATGCCAGTGCTGGCTGAGAAAACGATAAGGATTGTGGATTGCTAAGAAGAACTAACGGTACGTTAGGGGCCTGATGTTCTCAATAAGGCTCCATCTTGATCCTTCTGTACAGGCAGCTGGTGAACACCATCCCACAGATCTGAAAACAGAAGTGTTGAGAAGGCTTAAGTCACCATGGAAGGCTGCAGGAAGCCGGAACACTATTGACTGTAGGGCTGGGTGGGGGTTAAAGGTGACGACACTGGAGGAGGAAAAGTATGAAGCTGGTTACCATGGTGATGTCACGAGTCAAGCAGCCGTTACTGCAGCAACGTGTGCGCAGAGGTTTGCAAATCACAAAGAGGCACAAGGAGCAAAATAAAAATATATGCACATGCATTCTAGATTTTTACCCAATTTAATGAAAAATATAAACACTAAACTGCAGCTGCAGCTTGAAATGAAGATTTCAGCACTTTTTAAGAAACAATCTGATCTCATCCTCCAGCCCATGGAGTCTTAAAGGATCCGTTAGATGATTTACTGAAGCACCGTGCTACAAAAGATGACAGAAAATGTAAAAATGGATCATGGGAGAAAAGCAGGAGGAGATACTGAGCCGCACCAGCGGGCCTGTCAGGCTTGATGGATAAACAGACGAGTGCCCAGATTCAATCCAAGTCGGTAAAAGCTTCTGAGAAAGCCTGACGCAGCCATTATGTATCCACCTGCCATGATCCCTCGTCAGGTGACTCTGTTTCAGCACCATTAACACAACATGTAGCTCAATGACGGTGCTTTGAGAGGACAAGCTGACAGATAATTGTGTGCGAAAACCACAAAAAGCTTTAAATAAAAAATGCGCCATTCTTGCGTGTTTGCTCTCCGTCACATCCTCATCACCAATCGACAGTGGGCCATGACAACAACGTGCAGAGCAGAAGCAGGCAGCTGAATGTCTCATACAGAGCAGGAAAATGTACAAGCGTCTGGTTCCGTGCATGTGCATGTGCATGTGCAGCCCGCAGCTCGTTTCAAACAGAATCTGAGCTCTCCGACCTTGTTGTTCCAGTTAAGCCACAAAGCCGCTGTTGAGCTACATCAAAATGTACCAAAGTCTTCCTCCTCTTCTTTATAGAGCAGATGGATAAAACCGGCTGTCAGGACGGCCCCGGCCAGCTGCATCCACACCAGACACAGGGACACTTCAACTCGCCAGACAGGTTAGTGTGCTACACAAGACGCGAGCGTGAGCGCCACAAACGGAGCTCAAAACGGGATTTTACGGTTTTGACAGATCCTACAGATGGCAAGAAGACAGAACGGAGCATCTGACGTAAACACACAGTAGCAGAAGGACTGTTAACCTAAAAAAAAAAAAAAAAACTAAAGCAAACTCTGGTAGTGAGGGGGGCGACAGATGCCTTTTTACCTGCAGGCAAGCCACTCCGATGCCCACCGCTCCAATAACCAGGAGGTGATCAGCCACAAACCGCTCCAACCTGGAGATACAGCCGCCCTGCAAAAGCCAGCAGGGTCATCACAGCAGGCCCGCAGGGAAAATAACAACAAAGCCAATCAAAATAGGGTCCGCTGGAGGTGCACTCACCTCCACCTTGTAGATGTTGGAGGGGTGGTCCCTCCGGCCACACAGCAGGGTGCTGGTTTTACAGCAGCTGTCGGGGACCACCCTGCCTTCCGCCTGACCCAATGTGACGAAGCGACTCATCAGCCAGTCGCCCGAGTTGTTGCTGCCGCAGCACTTGAACTGTGGAGAGGGGGTGATGAAGCAGGCGGCCCAGACTGTAAAAGGAGAGAGCCAAGGACACCAGCGCGTACGTCCTGTTGCAGCCTGTCCACAGCTGATGTGATGTCCCCCTTCCCTGGCTGGGCGTAGTTCTCCATCATGGTCCGGTTCAGGTGCTGCTTCAACTCCTCACTCACCTACAAAAGATGGCAGGACTAATGCTAAATGTGCAAATGAGCACAAACATCCTGAAGTAACAAGCTAGTCAAAAGAGGGGGGGGATGAAGGCAGAAATAGCAGAACACCCACACACATGACATAACAACAAATGGACTTGAAATGGGCCTTGTGCTGCATGTTTTTGTGCCCACACGTTCAGCAGAGAAGCAGAAAGCAGACGGGGGACCTCGTCTTTCAACTGCGACTCCGTCCTGCACTGAGGCCTCTTCAGTGACCATAAATCTGAGCTCACCAACATGAATGCAATCAGAACAACAAGTCCACGGGCTCACTGGGAGCTCACCATATGATCTCTGCTCATAAAGGACATCCATACATGCTCGGCGCACTGTCATCATCCACAAATCCCTCATTAAAAATGACATGTATACTGTCCGCGCATCCCTGCAGCTCCACAGGTCCTCCACCACAGACGGTAAATAACGACTCAAAGAGGCTTCTCTGGGGTCTGCTCTGGATGCTATATTAAAATACATCAAAACCCGTCACATTCAGATCCAGGATAGCAGCAAAAATTAAAAAAAATTTAAAAAAAATCACATTTATGGGGATAATCTCACTTTATTTTGCCCTTAAGACTGGAGAAAGCCGACTTCCAGAGACGCAGAGGTGATCACTTACCCTTTGGTGGTAAACGTAAGCCAGCACTCCAGCAACCAGCTCAATCATGAAGATCAACAGCAGGCAGAAGAAATACTGTGGATGACACAAAGGATGCAGACAACATTAAATCCTCTCATCTGTTGCTTTAACAGAAGGTTTAATCATTTCGACAGGCTCTTGAATCAAATTTCTCTGAGGTGTCATTTTAAATGTTGCTGCAGAGAAAAAGTGATGCACTCTTTTCCATCATTAATCATGTCTTGAAGCCCACAAAATAGGTGGCATCTAATAAAAATGATTTTCTTGTACTAGCACATTTACAGGTTATTCACACTATGGTTTGCAAAACAGGGAATAAAAAGCTTTCTGGTCACATGAAACATTCAACAACATTCCAAATATCAGCACTAATGAAAAGATAAACAACAATAAAAGATGAGACATGACTAGATGATCTGACAGCCACCTGTTGCAGGAGAGAAAGCTACTGGTTTTAGAGCAACTGATAAAATGACTGTAACACCCTGTGAAGTATAAAAAGATGTCCTTCTGCCGTTATTTGGCATCTCTTGGTGACAAGATTTTTTAAATAGACACATTTTTTTTCCGCAAAACTCCAAGATCTCTCTCGCTGGCGATGGTATCTCTCCAAGCTAATCTATTAATAGGATATTAGCGATATTATCCAAACTGCAGCACACTCCAAACCCTCTGCGCATCTGCCTCCTTTCCCCTGCGAGCCTGTTTTTCTTTCCTTCTGCTCTATCCATCAAGAGTGCACAGAAAGGCCTATAAATAGTTCTGCAGCGGCGCACGTTCACCTCCTTCCTGCCTCGCTCCCACCGGGGAGAGACTCGGAAAATAATGAGGACGGAGGTTCGGAAATTCGGTTTTTAATCGTTTAAAGGGACCGTTTGAGTCACTCAGTTGCACACATTTACAGTTCCTGTTTTTTAAAACATAATTAAAGCTCCATCTACAGCTCCACATGTTAATACGTGCAGAGGCAGGACAGTTCCACATCTCACCAAAGACAGGCAGCTCCTCTGCTCCCGGATGACAGCGCAGCAGCCCAGGTATCCCGTCACCACCACCAGACTCCCAGCCACCACCAGGATATACGCCGAGGCAGCAAAGGTGCTCGACGCCAGCAGGCTCAAGTAGTCGCTCTTCTCCACCAGCGTCCACACTCCCACGCCCAGAACGGCCGCTCCGCCCACCTGAAGAGGAAACAGAGTGACTGGGTACACAGCATTGGTTCAGTAGGTGAAAATGGAGAAAAGAGAGCAGGGACAGGTCAATAGCAGTAGTCAGAGAGTAAACTTTGGGTGTACAATAAAAACCCAAGGTGGTGTCCAAACTGGTTGTGAGGAAGACAGGCGGGGTATCAAAGCATTAGAATAAAATAAATCAATCTGCAAAACCTGGATCTAAGTGCTGATCACAAACACTCAAGACAGTGACTTTTATTGGTGTGTTTTCAGATCTTGGTCATTCAATTTGGCTCAAACTCAAATTTAGTAAAAATGTGAAGCCAGCCTTGTCTTAGAACGCCGGTCAATGCAGGTGAATTAAATTTTTAATCAGGTTTCTATGGCAAAAGGAAGCTTCCTTACCCAGAAAAGAAAGTTGAAAACAAAGAGCAGGTACTTGAAGCACACTGTCAACCAATCCTCCCGATCGCCCTTAGAAACCGACATCTTCGTTCCTCTGCTTGATTTATGACAAAAACCAGTTCTTCCACCGCCCTCACTGGAACATAATAAAATAAAATGACAACATTTTTTTTTTTTTTTTTAGCATAGTGCTAAATTATGTTGGCAAACCCACCGCAACGAGGTGACAAACGTCCGCCTCAAACGACATCTTAAACAGTCTCTTAAGAGGCTGTCACGAAGAGTTCAATCTGATACTGTCACAAGCAGGTTATGGATCAGGAGAACACACGTTTTGACGGATTAAAGCCATTTTGTGTCCCCGTTTTAGAACAGGGTTTATACCGCGACGCTGGAGCATCCTGGAAAAAACACCTGCATAGTTCGCGTATAAAACTCTAACGGGTTTACCTTGTCGTCGCCTCGTCAAAGTGACTTCACGTTTTACCATCGAGAACATACTCGTTAGAATAATGTTAAATGAATATAAATAACCTGATTTGGATGTATTTGCCCTCCTGGAATCACAGCGGCGCAGGTACCTGTTGCTCCACAGGATGCAAGACAACGACGCCTTCTTCTTCTTCTTTTCCTTCTTCTTCTTCTTCTTTTTTCCTTCTTCTTCTTCTTTTCCTTCTTCTTCTTCTTCTTCTTTTTACTTCTGCTTCTTCTTCGTGGATTATCATAACGAATTGGTGCATTATCGCCACCAGCTGATGTGGAGTTTGGAACCTGATACAGTATTTACTTATTCCAATTTATAAAATAAAAAAAGAAAAGAAAAACATGGAGAAAAAGGGTCTACATCTTACACAGTGCTTTAATTTCTCTTAAGCACCAAAACAATATTTGAAATTCCTTTTTTTTCTGACTTTTGTCTTAACATTTCTGCACTAAATTGACTTTTTGGTACTTTTAAGTTTCTGACCAGCTTTCTCCTTCCTGCCTCATGTTTCATACTCGAATAGAATATGCTCCACCGTTTCAACGACTACATCTTCCTGTCGCATGTTTCCCTATCATAAATAACGTGCTGTTCAGTCCTGTGTGTCCAAATCTCATTTTTGATGTTATTCTTTCTTCAGTTCTTTTTCTTCCTGCCCTCCTTATTTCTCCAACTTTCCTTTGTATTCTGGAATACCACCTTCTTTTCCTCTCTTCCTCCCATTGCTTTTGCCACCTTTCCTTTATTCTCTGTTTGACAATATTGCTCACTTCTGTTTTGCTGAGATTAATCACTAACTCAATGTTACTATACTTTGTTGCTTCTTTTGCTCTATTGTCTGCTAACTCAATCCCTATTATTCCACTGTGTGCGGGTACCCACAGAAAACCTACCAGCAAACCCATGAACTCTGAAAAGTGCTTGTTGGATTTCTATTAAAATGTCTTTCCTACCTTCCGAATGACTGGACTGTAGAGTAGCTAATGAAAAACTGGAGTCTGAGCAAATTATTCTTCTAAGTGGTTTAAATTAAATTGGGAAAACCATGCAGACTGTTCTATTTCTGACATTATCTGAAGGCCCCGCTGTGCGAACTTTTGGAAGAGGTCATTTGAAATGGAAACAAGCCTGTTTCTGTTTGATATGCTGTCTTTAGGCTGCATAACCTTGGTTACTGTGTAACTATATAACCCCTGAGGAATTTCTCGACGATGCATGCATGAAGAAACTTGGGTACAGAGGAGGAGAAAAGTACAGGCGTAAAGCTATTCTCAAACTTGTGTGTTCTTCTATGCATGTAACGCAATGACTTACTGTTGCAGCTTTCTCTCAAACGGCAATAATAAGATAGAATGATGAAATATGAAAATAAAACAATGAAGAATGAGGATATTTCCCTGATCGTTTCTTGATGAGGGAAACACTCCCCTCTGCTGTTTGGCAGGCGGCATTGTTAGGAGGGCGCATCTAACTTGAGATTAAAAAAGAAAAAAGAAAAAACATCAGGGGTCTCTGTGCTGGTCAAGATTTTGTTCAAAATATAATCTCTTCTGGGACTCCACCTTTTATTAACATCTTCACCAAACCTGCACTTTAAGCTCTGCATAGGGTGTTTATAACTGGACAAACAGTCATTAGTGGCAACTCCAGTTAAACCTGGGCTCCGATTCAGACCCCCCCCGAAGAATCTGGAAGAGCGACTGTGCAAGACGCACGGCAAACGGAGAGAATTGTACTGCAGGACGGGACGGGGAGTCCGTCGGCACGGCATGCTTTCCAACCGACCACAAGGGTCACGACTTGGCCTCGCTGGAGGAGGAATTCCAATGGGTGGCTGCAAAGACGGAGGCGGCAGTGGCAGGCCTTCAGAAGATGAAAGAAGAGCGTTCCCAGAAGAAGGCTGGACTTGAGGAGCCGGTGAAAGAAGCAGAAAGAAAACAGCAAACAGTGCTTGGAAGAAATGAGGCTGTCTTGATATTCTGATTAGAGCCGACTTCGAAAGGGTATCAGTGAAATCTAGAGAGGGCCTCAAGGGCCTGGAGAAGGAAATCGATGAGTTTGGAAAGAAAAAGCTGCTGCTGGAGATGCTGGGGGGGGGGGGGGGGGGGGGGGGGGGGGGGGGGGGGGGGGGGGGGGGGGTTTGCTGGAAGAATATTAAAACAGCAAAAAAAATGAAAAATAAAAAGACTATTAGGAGGTCTGCCACTCACCTCATGCAAACAGCCCAGACAAAGGCTGAAATGTCGGGCCCTGACGTGCGCGGAGCCTCTCCACAGCCCCCACACTGGCAGCGCGCTCAGGCGTGGGCTGATGTTGTGGAGCTGCCGGAGCTCATCCATAACTGTGACTAAAACCTGCTGCGTGATTTCACTAATGTGACACCAGCTCACTCTGGGTGACGTCTGTGGAGGTTGTTCATCATCCAGGTCATAGTTATCCAAGGTCAGATCGCCGCGGGCAGCCGGACTTGGTCAGGTTTCTTGTGTCTTCAAAGAAAGCTGAACAAGTCCAGTTGCAAACGGAGATCTGACCTTGGATCCTGGGTGACACATGAGCCTCTGGGGGTGAGAGTGTGCAGGGAGGAGGGGCTGCAGCCGTGCGTGGAGCTTTCAGGTGCGCGTGAAAAGGTTGCCATAGATTCACGAAAGGGCTTCATTGGCGTATTAATATGTCACATCTGAGCTGCAGTGAAGAGTCCCTGGGCAGAAACCGGCAAACCCGGGACTTGCTTAAACGCAACAAGGTGGAGGGCAAAATTACGCACGAATGTGTGTGCGTGTGCGCGCGCGCGCGCGTGACTCACGGGGCGTCTGATACTGCGATGGTGTTGCGTTTTATGCAGATTGGAAATCCACATGATCTGATATCAGTGTGCAGTTTGGCATCTTCTTGCAGGTTATATAAGCGCTCGCTGCTGCTCTCCAGATTTTCTTCTCCCTTTTCTCTTGTCACGCATATCACGCAAAAGCGAGGGGGGGGGGCTCGTTTTCTGCACCTGCAACTCTCACGCACACTTCTTGGAACCCTCCCTCCAACTTCGCAGCAGAGCCACCTCCGGGATTACGCAGAGGACTCCGCGGCGCGCAGGAGGCGATAACTGCGCGACTTTCAGCCAATATTGACACTTTTTCAGGAGAGGAGGACGCGGATTTCTTCCGCCGTTTCTCCCTGATGTGGACTTCTGACTCTTTTTCCTGCCGCGGGTGACACTTTTTTTTTTTTTTTTTTTTTTTTTTTGCAAGAAACGTCCACCCAGATATGAAAGACTATGCGGGAGACCTTAACACCTCCGCCGGGTGCTGATGGACACGACTGGATCAAACTTGCATCGTTTATCGACGGGGTCAGGGGCTCCTCCGTCCACATTCCTCCCTCTTAAATCATCTGTTACCACAGTCGCATCATGGACCACGATTTGAAATTCATTCCCACAACTTTTCCGCGCTTCAATGTTAGAAACGGGGACGCGTTCGTGACTTTGGCCGACCCGCGGGTGTCCGCCACCTCCACGATGGATGGGTGTCCTTTTTAATACATTCCTGCTCCTGAAATCGCATCTTCCGCTCACTTTTGAGAGGTGCAGCCTAAATCTCGCCGGCTCTCATGGGATTGAGGCATTCGTCGCGTTGTTTGCTGCTGCGGCGGAAGATGGCGGAGGCGGACAGCAGCGAGGTAGGGACCTCTGTGGTGTCCTGAACCCGGCGGTGTCCAGCCCGGGCTGTTCTTGTCTCCTTTTTTCTCTTTTTAAATATATATATAACGATGACAGCATTTGGTCTTGAATAATCTCGCTGTATCAGTTGTTTTTTTTTACGTTTGGTGCACATAATGTCGCGATCATGAGGTCGTGCACGGTAATGTCGAATGCATCTGTGTGTGTGTGTGTGTGTGTGTGTGTGTGCAGATGGTGACGGTCAATCAAAGCAGTTGTGTTTTTAAATGCATGCAGCTTGTGTGAGGCATCAGAAGCGGCTCAGCGGCTGGACGCGCTGTCCTTGGTGCTGAAACGGAAGCGCGTGGGTCTCCGCGTGCGCGCAGCAATTCAGTAACGCGCCTTAGGAATGTTGTTAAACCATTACTAAATCAGCAGCAGTGACTCTGGTGCATGTGTACGTGCAGCCTTTCGCTTTAAACCCACTTACACACTTTTGTCAGCTCGCGTTCTCCCTCCGACCTACTCCCCCCTCCCCCCCCCCCTTCTCTCATGTCTCCCACAGCGGCAACAGCCCATCACGTCCCCCATCTCCCAGTCAGCCCAGCCCCCCTTGCTATCGAAACCAGTGCCTACGTCCCACCATGTGCCCTGCATCCCCCACACGCCTCACGTGGCGGGCCTGGCCACCTGCCCTGGCCGCGGCAAGACCACCAAGTTCATCAGCCCGGAGGAGATGACTTCACGGGACTATTACTTTGACTCCTACGCACACTTTGGCATCCATGAGGTGGGGTGTGTGTGTGTGTGTGTGTGTGTGGTGGGGGGGTTGGCGCTGCTGGCTGACAGCAGGGGCCGATTTTCACTGGTCCTGATGTTGGAAGACGTCCCAAATATGATGCTATTAATGACATTTGCTAATAAATCTGTGCATTCAGGGCCATTACATACATCCGATGCTCCAAAAGCAGCCACTCCTCCACGGCATGCTGCCAAATAAAGTTTCAGTGGTGAATCCAAAGTTAGCAGCCTTGCGCTCCAAGGCGCTGACGCTAGCAGAATTGTTGGGGCCCTTTTTAAATGTCCCCGTTTATCAAATGGGTCAGGTCTTTTTGTGCAGGCATGAGTGTCCTGGTTGGAAGGAAAGGAGAAAGTGG
>BJFM01001592.1:119380-129657 GCA_016586285.1 Arothron firmamentum
GGGGGGGGCGGTCGTAAATCTACCTTCCTGGGCTGCTCCTGAGCTACCTTCCTGAGCTCACCGTTTTCTGCTTGTGGAAAAGACCTTCTAGCTCTTTTTCCTTGGAGGAGAGCTGGTGCTCCAGGTCATGGCTGCGCACCTGGAGGCGCTCAGAGTCCTGAGCATCAGAGAGGACGGGAGGTCAACTGTGTGAGGAAGGGGTCAAAGGTCAAAGGCCAAACCTGGAACCCACCTTTAGCAGCAGCCGCTCTTTCTCGTTCCTGATCTGCGCCTCCATCTCTTCGTATAAGTGACGGATCTCGCTGTCGTGCGTCGCGGCCTTCCTGTGGGGGAACAGGGTGGCGGCGTGAGAGCCGGACGGCCACCGCGTGGAAGTTTAGCTCAGCTCAGTGCTGCCTCCGCGCCTGTAACCGCATGCCAGCGCGCGTAAGTGGTATTTACATTCTATCCCACATTTGCTAAGACCCACGTAGCCAATTAGCAAAGTCCAGAGAGGAATAAAAGGGAAAAGTAACATCTAATCTAAAGTTTGGTGTGAATTTCATACATGTTTCCTAACAACAGAAACAAAGCTGTTTGTACTTTCCATCATGGGAAGCAAAACCGGAATTCCACGGCCTGATTAGTGGTCATTTGATGGGGATAAGAGATTATTCTACAGAGAGCAACGTAAACAAACAGGCTAACTCATACTTCACCTGTTCTTCCGGTTCTTACCTCTGGAGGGCGCTCTCCATTTCCTTCTTCTCCTGGTGGGCCTCTTTGATCTGGTGGGTGACCCGCGCCAGGAACTCTTCAAAATTGGACAGGAGGTGAGGCTCGTCCCGCCGCAGCTGGGTCCAAAGGCTGCGCACCTCCTCTGGACTGGGGGGGGGGGGAGGGAGGGGCGGCCTGGTGTGAACTGAGGCTGAAAGCATCGGGTCAGGGCAGTTTTTCTTCGTTTCATGAACTCACTCCTCAAAGACGTTGCTGGCCCCCAGGCTCTCCAGCAGCATGCAGAAGTGCCTCTCTTCCTCGTCTTCAACGGCGGACAGTTTGGCCTCCCATTGGCTCTGATAAAGGGCTTCTTTGATCCTGAAGGCCGGGCTGGAGCCTTGATGCTCCTCCGAGAGCCTCCGGCCATGGAGGAACTGACCTGGCATGAATACAGCGAGACAGCAGCATGCAGCTTTAGCTTTGTGGCAAAAATATATATATGCCCCACAGCTACAGTGCCTGGTGGCAACTGAAGAACAGAGGTATGGTGACTAACTTAGCAACAAGCTAATGGAGGCTAACGTTAGCACCGGCTCTGGTAGTTCCTGATAAAAGCACCTCAGAGTACTGAAGTAACTATACTTAGTTACATTCCACCAGAGCTACGATAACAGACCAGCTCTAAAGTCCTGCTACTGTCTCCAGTTTCCATATCTGTCATGTGTCATCTGTTGAGGAATTCCGCTCTGTTTTACGGACACGTACTGAACCCGGAGGAGAAGGCCTCCAGCGTGAGGTAGCCGCTGCGCTGAGCGTCCAGGGAGTCGAAGACGTCCTCCAGCTCCTGGGCAGACAGCGGCAGCTCCCTGTGGAGCCTCTGCCAGGAACACAGAAGCACACGGAGCATTTAAACACCGTGGGGAATTCTAAACAACGCAGGCCTGGCTGGGGGGGGGGGGGACGGGACCTGACAGGGACCTGACAGGGGACTCAAACGTCACATCCAGTTTCAGTTTCTGCAGAGTTCATGAGCAAAATGAAAGCTCTTTAGTGCCACAGCAGAGAAGTGCTCGTCACACGCGGTGCCATCGACAGCCTCCTTTGAAGCGAAGCTGGATGCTGGAGTGTGAGTGGGCGGCTGAGGGGGGGTCCAGCAGCTTCCTGCGGCGTCGTGTGACGCTGCATTGTGCTTATCGGACAAAAGCTTCTGGTGTTGTGCTTCTCTGAGCAGGAGCTTTAAAGGCAAATCTGGGCAAAAAAAGATTGACCTGAGCTTTTTCCTAAAGTTTTAGTTGTCATGTTTTAGATGCTAATGTTGGACTGTGATTAACGTTTAAGTTGAAGTTGGTTAATTGGCTCAGTGTCATCAATTAAAACATATAAAAGCAATTTACAACTTCACAGAAAATTTAATGTCAGAATAGCACAGCAAAGAGGGGCTTAAAGAGATAAAATTCAGTTTAAGGGGGGTAAATAATTAATTGTTAATTCCTTTAATATATGCAGTTAAAGCAAAATACCAAAATTAGGAGTAAAGAATAATCAGTTATAGGAACACACACACCCGAACATCCTTGTACATCCATCTTTCTAAGAACTTTCATTGATATAATACATAACCCAGCTCCTCACCCTAACCCTAACCATTACAACTGACCCCCCTGACCTAAACCCCAGCCTAAACCCCAACCTAAACCCAATTCTAACCTCAACCTTAAAGCCAAGTCTTAACCCTCAGCTATTCTTCTGAAGTTGCGAGGACCAACCAAAATGTCCTCACATTTCTAGTCGGATGCACATTTTGGTGCTCAATATGTAGCAAGTACAATAACACACACACACACACACACACACTCGCTCTGTGTCTGACCCTCATATCCGTGCGGCTGATGAAGCCTTTGCCCTCCACGTCGCAGGTCTGGAAGAACTCCTTGGTCTTGTCCAGCAGAGTGATGGGACCCCAGTCTGAGCTCCCCCTCCTGGGGTCCAGTCCAAACCCGTTCACCCTCCCCTCCTCCTCCTCCTCCTGCATGTCACTTCTGGGATGCTTCCTAACCCCAGTGACGACGTGTACTCGGCAGGTATGTCCGCAGGAGCCGGCTCAGACGTGTGGCGCTTGAAGGGTTACCATGGCGATGGGGCATCAAACAACGAGGCTGCTGACAATGTTGCGGTTCAGAGGTGATGCTGAAAAACAGAAATGGGTGAAATGTTGCACAAGTGATTAATGCAACAGAACCACGCTTGTTACAGTGGTTCTGCTTTCAATAAGCCGGGCACAAGAAACTCACTAAAAGGTATGTAAACACACTGTAAAGGATTATCTTAATACCCGACCATCCAGGACACATGACCATGTAATGCCTGAAAGACTGTGGGAGCTGTAATGTATCCCTCTGGGTTCCAGCAGCCTTTGGCACAACTGGATTGAAAACAAGAAGAAGAAACAGCGTCTTTGTTTCTCGAGAGCATTTTTGTCTCTTATCTCGTTTCTGCTCAACAGGACGCAGAGATGCTAACTGCTAACTGTCAGCAGGCTCTCATGAGACATTACAAGCAAATAAATCTGCAAATGAATCTTTTTGTTGCTCTAAAATACCTGATGCAGTAATTTCCTGTTTCCCAAAGGCCTCAATCAAGTTGCAACTGCAGGATATTGTGAAATTTTATGTCATTCTTGCCTAAAATACACTTGGGATCGGAACAACATCTTAGAACCCCGAGTGTTCTTTACTAATCTGTAATTAGTAATCTCTACACCAGAAACAAAAGGGAAAGTTTACCTTCTCCAGATGAGGCAGACGGAGCAGCATAGGCCTTTTTCCCTCCTGCGAGTATCGCCAGAGCTCTGAGGGAGCTGCGTGTTTCGGACGTCTCTGCTCTCAGATTAACGTTGGAAGTCATTCTGCAACCATGTGATGTCAAAGCAGCCTGAGGCTCCACCACCAAGCCGACCCAGCACAGATGGAGGAGCCTGGAACTGCAGGGTCAACTCCCTCGATGCACAAAGTTTACTCGTTACTATGGTGAAACAGTCACAGCACAAAATGTGACATAGTAACAGGATAAATAACACTTCTTCTGGAGAAATAACTGAAAATTGAAGGGACTATTACAAACATCTAGATCTAGAATCTATATCTAGGATATGTTTTTGTTTTTTGTTTTTTTTAAGAAGAAGAGGCTTTACAGAAATCTTTCTTCATTTATTGGAAAGAAAATCACTCAGCTGATCATGATTCCACTTTATGATCTACAGCGCCCTCTTGTGGTGATGAAGGAAAACTGTACCCCCCCAAAAAACCCCATTTCAAACGCTAAAAGAGCAGAACAAACGCGTCAGCCAGGAATATTCTGGAAACCTATTTTTTCATGTCCATCCGTCAGTTTCCACTTTGTCTCCTTGATTCAAGAGTTCATTTTCCAGGTCCTTGAATCTTTTGAAGCAAATACTCCATTTGGAGGTTGAGATTGGGCTGTCCTTTCTTGGTCTTTTTGCTGAGGATCTGAAAGCTTTCCATCTTTTTCTTTTTGTACCTCTGAATGGCTTCTTCTCTCTGCTGTTTGTTCTTCAGGTACTCCTATAATGGAACAAAAATCGACATGCCAGTGAATCCCTCTGACATTTTACTGAAGAACAAACAGCTTTGATGGTTTCCAGTGATAACCCTAATATAGGTCATCACCTCTTTCTTTCTTCTGCGTTTTTCTCTGGCCATCTCATACGCTTCCTTAGTTCTCTCATAGGAAGTCTTCTTCAGTTGTTTTTTCCTCATGCGGTTGCTTATTGGAAGACTAGAGGAGATTAAAATGGGGCAATTGTTCATTTTTCAATCAGACACCTGTGTCATCAACCACGAACTCTTTATTATTTATTATTAAGTCAAAATCATCCACCCACCTTTCTTTTTGTGTGGCTGCAGCTGGTTCCTGGTTTCCCGCCACAGTATCTGCCAGCTCAGATCCTCCACTGAATTCTGCATCAGCAGAATCCCTCTGGCACGCAGCAGCAGCATCTTCATCATCAGCATTTTCTCCCTCCTCTTCAGCATGTTCATGCACTCTCATCCTCTGCTTACTCCTGTTTAGTCTGTGTGTCCACGCCTCATTCTTCAGTTTCTCAGCCTCAGCCACGTACAGATGTCTCAGGTGTTCTGGGTATCTCTCCTCTGTGTACAGATTTTTGGACTCTGGCTGATTTTTCTTTTTCCTCTCTTTGTGCAGAAGCTTGTTGTAGTCATGTTTAAACTTTTGTTTCCTTCTGAAAGCAAATCCTTGACCTGAAATCACAAGAGAAGAAATTGAAAAATGATGTTCGCATTGAGGTAAACGTAAACAGCTGTCTCCATAGTAGGAATCGCGTTATTACTTATTTCGGCAGGGTAAACTACTGCATCCGCTCAAATACCTATAAAAATATAAATAAAACCTTCATTGATACTGTTGTCATGAGCTGTTCGTACCTTCTTTAAGACTTCCTTTAAACATTTTGTGCTCTGGGATCCATTTTCTCTTCTTTTTAAAACCTTGAGCTTTATGCTTGGATGTTTCCGAGGTGTCGGCTTTCGCTTTAACCTTTTTATGTATAGTTTCATCTTTTGATGCCATTTTAGTTTTAAAAAATGTACACAAAAGACACGAGGAAAACTTGGTGCGCTTGCTGACAGACGCAGGATTATGACGCATACAAAGCAGACATTACAAATCGAACCTAGATGGCGCCATCGCAAATAAATATATCTTCATTTTTTTAAAATTTTGATCAAATATATTTCACGCAAGTGTGTTTTTATTTTTATATTACTGTGTTAATTCGGTCATAATTCGTGCAGGCAAGTGTTTTAAATTAAAGAGGCATGCACGAGGCGTAAACTCATCGAATATTTTTTTTGATTGCTTAACCCTGAAGCCATATCAAGAACGGAAGACATGCTAAAACTAGGTCCTTTTTATAAGGCTTTTTAACATGATCCCGTTTTCGATCACCCTGTCAGAAATCCATCGCCAGATAGATGAAGTTAAGCGCTTTCTGTCTATAACTCTGAGTATTGCAAACGCTCACACAGTCGAGTTTTATACTCACGACGTTTGGAATCGGTTTATGGCCGTTGAGCCCCAAGAAGTCCTGCACGCGTTCAGCTCAAGTAATGACCAGCAGATGGCGCCAGAACACAAAATGAGAGGTATTTGTAATTACTGACGACACAGCATATAGCATTAAATATACAACACACTGTAATCCTGAACCCATGCTAACAACAATTATTTCGTTTTTAAATAGAAAAATCAGGCACAACTTTTGGTTTTTGCAATGACACAAACCGGCTGGTGGATCCCCAGGAACTTTTGCAGGCGACCACGGCCCACTCCCTGCCTGGCCTCAGAGTCTGCATGAGCAGGGAAGAGCTGCTGCTGGCACTGGGAGAGAAGACAGAAGACACAGGTACGGAGGATCCTGCCTTCTTTGTGCTTTGGTGTCACACTGAGAGGAGGAAAGGGTCAAGGGTCATCTAGGATATGATCTGTTCATGTTCTGTCTAATTCAGGTGCTGAGTGGGTGCCAGATGAGTTCATGAACTCAAAAAAATCTCACGAGGTCCAGTCCATGTCTGAGGTGGTGGCCCAACTAGCCCAGCACTGCGGGGTCAAACAGGTTATCGACGTGGGTTCAGGAAAGGGCTACCTGAGCTCCTCCCTGTCTCTGCGGTACGGCCTCCAGGTCTACGGCATCGACTCCTCCAGCACCAACACTCACGGAGCCCAGGAGAGGAACAGGAAACTGAAGAAGTTCTCCCGGGCGTACCAGAAACGCACTGAAGCGGCGAGGTCACGGAGTGACGCCGTGCAGGCACGCCAGCAGGAGTCAGCTGGAATAAACCCAGAGGAGGTTTCTCAAGATTGCAAGGAGGGAGTTCTGTCACAGGAGGAGGAGATGGCGATGAGTGGCTTTGCAGATGTCGGCTCAGTGGCAGCTAACTCTGAAAGAGAGGATTTTCTTCTCCGTGCCCTCTCGGAGGATCTGGTCCAGACCGCAACTCCCAGACTTCCCCCCAGCCAGCTGAGCGCAGATGAGAAGGAGCGGAGGAAGAGGGAGAACCTGGAGAGGAAGGCCCGGAACCAGGCCAGCTCCAGCCCCATCTTTGCCCCCCTCACGTCTCACGTTACTGCGGAAACGGAGCTGGGTGAGCTCATCCAGGAGCTGGAGGTAGGAGCTGCTGCCCGACCTGCAGCCCGTCATCATCACTAAACTCCACCATCCATCCACAGCGCCATCCGTGCGCTCTTCTCATTCCTCTCCCTGCACGCTGTCTCCCGTTTCCAGGAAGCGGTCATGGTCGGGCTGCACACATGCGGAGACTTGGCGCCCAGCACCCTGCGGATGTTTGTGGCCAAACCGGAGCTGGCTGCCGTCTGCAGCGTGGGCTGCTGCTATCACCTGCTGTCTGAGCGGTTCGACCCATCCGCGCAGGGTAACCACGACTCCTTAGACACATAGTTTTTATGGAATTAAACACCCTGGTACAAAAATACTTCATAAATATGTTTAAATTACTTTGGTTCCAAGTTGTGGGGGCAGCAGTTTCAGCAGGGAAGCCCAGATCATCCTCTACCCAGAGCTTTCTGCTCATCCAGCGTGTCCTGGAACTCTTCCGGGCCTGTTAAAAGAACTTAACTTTTCAGAATTGTACTTAAATACCAAAAATATGAGTACTGCTTTAACACACTGTGTAAATGAGACAGTAAAGTACCTCAGAATATACTTTATAGAGCGTAAATGTACTCATTGTTCCCACACACCTCAGCGTTCTGCTCCTCGCTCCTGATCCACGTTGTCATCTTTAAACACAAAGCCACATAAATCTTTACGTCCACATTTTGCAGTAAAACAGTCAAACGTTCCGCCGAGAGTCTGGAGAACGCCGCCAAGTTCCAGTCCTGGAGTTCCAGTTGAGCTCAGGCTGTTTGAGCCATTACAGCTGATTTATGAATCTGAAGGTGTCGGCTCAAAGCTGCTGCTGCTTGGAAGATCCAACAGCTGATCGATCGGAGGCGTTTGCGTCCGTGGTAGTGGATTGAGAGGCCGTGACCTCTGACCTTCATGTTAGGGGAGGCCCCTTGCAGCTAACAATTAAATAATTCTACCACGACACTGGACTGAAACCCCCTCCATCTCTCTCACACAGGCACACACACACACACTCGGCCCTCTGTTGGGGCCAGTGCAGTCTGGGAATGGGGCCAGCTCCTGATGCACGTTAGCTTGCCATTAAAAGGAGCTGAAAAGCTTCATTAGCTCATCTCAGCAAAGCGTTTCCTTAAATGTGTTGTAAGGTCCATCAGGAGTCCTGCGCTGTTGCAGCTGCTTCCCATGTGACCTCTGGGGCTGGTGGGGCTGTAAACAATGCTGGGTGTGTGCTCCGCGCTTCAGATGGAGGAAACGTGGTTCTGATGACCCCTGTCAGCACGGCCCTCGGGCTGCCAAAACCTTAGCGTGGTTACGCCGCGGCTGCACGTGTCAGTCAGGCCTGTTTTGACTTTATCCCCTCCGGACTGGCTGCTCCTTGACCTCAGTCACTGACCCTTTTAGAAGTCACATGATCAGGCTGTGAACTGGTTCCAGTCAGTGCACACATGCTCCTACTGGGATTCTGTGTAGGAGCATGTGTTGCTAACACTTAATCTGGGTTAGGTTAGCTTTACGGGTGCATAATTTATCATCGATTTGTCAAACAAATCAGATCATATGAACATTCCTGAGCTCGTTATGAGAGTGAGGCTGGTCCCCCTCCATGGGCTAGCATGCTGCGCCACCATGTTTTCACAGTCGCCCAAAAGGGACAAACAGACATAAACTTTGGACAACAGCCGAGCAAATAGACAATCTCTGTACTGCTTTGAGTAAAGCCTCTGATTTGCCGTTTGTTCCTGTCATCAGAGTGTTTGCAGGGAGCGTGCGGTTTTCCTCTGAGCCAGTACCTCCTCCAGAAGTCCTGCTTCTGTGGCAGGAATGCCAGGATGTCTGCCTGCTTGGTGAGTTGATAACTTCCTTTTTTCGGTGCGCGGACAAAACTGCACCGCAGGAGCATCTGCACTTAAAACACATCTTTGTCTTTTGCCCACATCACCAGGCGCTGGAGAGAGTCTCCCTCGGCCAAGGCGTGAGTACCTTCGCCCTGAACTGGTGGAACCCTAAACTCTGGTGGCGAAATTTCATTCACAGGGACTTGTTTTAGCTCCTCAAACAATCAGCTGTTGTTTTTTTTTTCACTATTGTTTCAAATCTGTGAACGAATACAACGAATTTATAGGTAATGCTGAGCTGGAGGCCGCAGGCCAAAGCCGATACACGGAAGGTTTATAAATATTAATGCAATCACCGGAAGATTGATTACTCATTACAGTCGGGGGGGACTTGATTGGCCTCCAGTTTTCCGTCAGGCTCGGAAAGTGTCAGAAATATTCATCAAATCTTCACGCTGCCGCATTAAAGCTTATTTATTTTTTCCGCGTGGAGCTCGCGGATCATTTATTTCACATTAAATCAAGTTCTGTTTGACCTTTTCCGCAGATCCAGATGGAGTCCCTGTTTTTCCGGGCCGTTCTTCACGTCATTCTGAAGGAGCAGTACGGCTTCGTCAGGAGGTACGAGACCCGTCAGGAGCTCCTCGAGGGGAAACACACTGGCCGCTGCTCTTCCACTGAGCCAGGAAATGTTTGCTTTCTGCCTTATTTAAGACACAAATGAAGCCAATCTGCAATCACACACGTGCACACACTTTGCATGGCAGACTGCAAGGGAGGGGGTTTATTTAAGTTTCGCCTGCTAACTACCTTTAAATGATTGATTGCTTCAGTTGTTTCGTATGGGGTTGGCAACCTGTGGCACATGTGCCAATATTGGTACACAGCTGCATGATCATCGGCCCGCTCACAATAAGCACTAGCAGCTGCTTGGGGGATTGTTTTTGCTAACTGGACAGTATTTATTGCTTTAACGGAGAATCACTCAGATGGTCGTAGTTGTGGAATCGTTCAGTCAAGCTCTTCAAATTTTCTTCAAGTAGCACCGCAGAATGGAAACATAAACAAACGCGTAGGGGATTCAGAGGGAATTAGCAAAATACTTTCCAACTGTTGCGGAGCCGCAGAAGGGCTCTGGAGTCCTTTGTCGTCTCGCTGATGAATGTATTTTTAGTTTTTAGCAAGCAAACAACGGGGTCATTCCGTGCGACGCAAGGAGCCAGGTTAGCAGGTGAAGGCAGACGACATTTTGACGGATTCCAGCTCGGTGTCAGAAAAGGTTGCCTGCCCTTCAGCTGCTTCACTTTCCCACTTCCGATTTCGGCATCCGAGCTCTCTGTTCGTGCCCTGATGACATTTTCAGACCGTTAACGGAACCCTTTTCTGCGCAGTGAAAGCAGAAACATAAACACGCGCTCTCTCCAGCTCCCCTTTCACTGCTGCGCTCCCAGCGCTCCGGGACCTCCGCTCCGACAACTGACATCAGATTAGGATCAAATATCCACAACTTTCCTCTGCGATCCGGCCATCCGTCACCGTCCAGTCGGGGGGGGGGGGGG
>BJFM01001592.1:154590-171596 GCA_016586285.1 Arothron firmamentum
TTTTTTAATTCTGAATTATACTTCAGGTCGAAGGTCAGTGCAGCTTTAAAATTGGTCTTTTTTTAAGGTCAGGAACACAAGTAGAAACAGTTTCATGCACTTTGCTGAAAAGTTTATTGGCTGGAATGTGCAAATGTCCAAACTACACACACGGGAATCAGCTTGCGGCTTTAGTTTTAGCGCCGTCGCGGCTGCTTCACAACTGCTTTTTGTCCGGAGCAAAAAATACACACAATATTATCACAAAAAGCACACTGGGTGGTTTTCGTAACGTCACCTAGATCTGCATTTTTCACAAATTTGAATGAGGATTTTAAAGCTGATCCCAACCAAAATGCTAAGTTTGAGCCTTTAGTGCTGCCGGGGCCTCGACTGAACGCAACACGACGATGACTTTGTGTGTCATTATGACACAAGAATAAAACCTTTCATGGAAAGGGGAGCAGGGAAGGGGCACTGAAGCGGGGGTGAAATGTAGAGGTAGAAGCGTTCTTTTAAAACAAAAACAAAAAAAACATTTAAATCTATTGCACAGGGGAACCACAAGTGGTTGTTAATGACTGATGGTGGCGCTAAAGAGCCAACGGTTGTGTTTTTGGCTTTGTGTCAGAGGTGACGTGTAAACGAGCCCATGAATGGCACCGATGGAAGGCATGACAGAGCGCGCGCGCACACACACAAACACACACTCACACACACACACACACACACACTGCCCCCACAGACAGGGTTCCTCTCCTTGTCACCGAATCCTGACTACAGTGTTGACTGTGGTCAAAGCCTTTACAGTGGTTTCCAGGCTTCCGTAAAGGCACTTTGGATGAGTCGTGCTGAAGATTCACGACTGGAGACAATCCTTGAGCCTCCGCCATCCCGTAACGATTCACTGCAGCCTCCACACTCGGGCCTCAGTAAAACTCGATCATATACTCAGGATAGATCTGATTGCTGTCGAAGATGACGTAAATCTTTGGGTTGGCCATGTCGTCCACGCAGCTGTCGTAGAAGCTGGTGAAGCTGGTGTCCTTGGAGGGCGGTCTGCAGTACATGTGATGCCCTACCGAGTACTCCCCCACCAGAACTCTGGCCAGGAACATGGTTTTGTAGGGGGGCTCGCTGGCGAAGATGGGAGGGGCCAGCCCGTGTTTCTGCAGGGTGATGTTGTGCTTCCCCGTGGTGTGACAGAATTTACTGGAGTATTTGGCATCCCGGGCAAAATAGCTTCCTGCAGCCGGACAGTCGAGTTAACAGCATTTGTGAAGTTATATCAGAAAAAAGAGGGATTTACCTTTGCCGTACACGCCGCCGTGGCTCCCTGTTAGCCGCCAGTCAAAGTTGAAAGTGCATATAGCCTGAATGTTACTGTATCCTGTTCCATGAAACAACATTCGTTCCTCGATGTCTAAAGTGCGCTTGACTTTCTGCAACTGAGTCTTCTTCCTACGGAGACGAGGAGGGAACAGCTGATTACTTTCAAGTGTGTGTGTTTGAGTTACAAACGTGCAATTTGCACGTAACCTCACAGTCAGCTCAAGGTTTCAGTAAACCTGAGGTCCTCAGATGAGGCTCCTGGAAGGAGGGACATCAGCGTTTCCACCCATACCTGCAGAAGAATTCCCATAAATCCAAGTTCTGAATCCTCTGGATGGATTTGATGGGATGATCCATGGTCCTTTCATACAGGCGGGCCACCTCTTTGAACTCGTGGGTGTCTCGTCCCAGCTGGATGAGCTGCAACATCACAACCGTCACTGTGTAATAGTGATGTTCATTTCAACCAATGAAGTACCTGGTAGGGCTCGTCTGTGTTGATCCTCTCCCAGTGACATGGAACAGGCAGGGCCAGATTATCACAGATGAACCTGACACATCACACAATAAAAATGTGAATTTCAGGATGAGGAAACATATCTAAACATTCACTGGCGATGCAGAAATACTTTTCTCCCCCTGCTTTTGTCTGCTGAGGTCAGCTGTTTAGTTCTCTGCATTGCTGGGGTCTACTGACGTACCTAAAGCCGGTGGCGGAGTGGAGGGAGCGCTTGATCGGCCGCTGTTTCCCTGTTGTTACATTTATCTGCCTCATCACTGAGGAGAAAGTTGTTCAGGTTTTCATTGACGTGAACTCAGTTTCTAAAAGAGCGTTACAAGTGCCGCCTTACTGGAGAAGTCCAGCCTGTAGGTGTACTTTGCTGTGTAGAACTCCATAACACCTCGCTGGTTTCTGCTGTAGCACTGCTCGATCTGAGCGCTTGTCACCGAGCACGAGGCGCTGGGATCTATCTGATGATGATAGGACACAGGAAAAAAATGTTTTTGATCGAGATTTCCGCAGGAAAAAAGGCATCAAATACTTTTTGACTCAGTATTGGGACTGATTCTGGGCAAATAAGTAGCAATGCAACTGACAAAAACTGCCTCTAATAATTGGCAATAATTGATAAACAACACAGAAAATAATCCAGTACTGGTTGACTAATTATCTTAAATGAATGTTCTGGATCTCAGTGACATTAATAGAGATGACGGTGTCACAGCAGTGATTTAGGAGGAATGGGAAAAGGTTAAATACTGTAAGTCTGTAAGTGCTGCAGGGATGCGTCTACCTCAAACATGTGCCAAACTCCACATTCAGCCAAGTAGAACCAGCACCAGTTGGACTCTGAGGTGTCCAT
Organism: Arothron firmamentum; assembly: GCA_016586285.1. Classification (NCBI taxonomy): domain Eukaryota; kingdom Metazoa; phylum Chordata; class Actinopteri; order Tetraodontiformes; family Tetraodontidae; genus Arothron; species Arothron firmamentum. The sequence continues at coordinate 157,266 of BJFM01001592.1, forward strand.
CTCCTCATTCTCGGTGGACTCCTCCTCCGACGATCTGATGGCTAACATGGCCAAATCTGTCATGAAATTAACAGGCAAACAAAAAACAAACAGAAACACACGTTTAACGCCCTGTTACTGAAAGAAAGGCCTATTAATGTTTCATGAACCTACCCAAACTGCCAACAAAGAGAAGCTTAAGAGTCACCGTCGCCGAGTAATTTCATCCTGTAAACAAATGTTGTAATACAGGATATTGCCATTTCGGCCTCAGTACGTTTTGCACCCAGAACTCGGCGGTCGACTTACCGGGTCTCCAGCCTGTCTCTCTGCCTTTATCTGCACATGCTTATGTATATTATTCGTTGCATTACGAATAAAAGATAACTACCTGGAGCTACATAATTTTTTCTTGGGCTGCGTATTTACGTGCACTTCCTGATTCGGCACGCAAGGGACGTCACTGCGTCACTGCCTCGTGCGAAATCCAAACTGCAGTGCAGTGTTCAACGCGGGGCGGAGTCCAATTTTTTTCCCCAGCCCGTTGGGGGCGTGGTCACCGGCCTCCTTCCACCCATACAAAGCACTGAATTCTTTCATTACTTATACATTGCTGCCACCTAGTGGTTAAAGTGATGCCATACAACTTACATATGCCTCCACTATGAGTGAGGGGATTCAGGGCGCGGCTCCCCCCGCTGGTGACTGCACGCCACTGGGGGAAACGCTGGGTTCTTATGGGTCAAATGAGACTGTAAGAAGAAATCCCTGCCTTTTTGTTGCCAACCAATTAACCAGACAGGAGGAAGAACATTTATTAAGAATTAACACAATTGAGGCATCATAGGATAAATATTCATTTTCTGTATTACATATGCAAGCTTATGTTTTCCAACGTTTCTGGTTGCAGCCTTTATTGGACTGACGTCTACGGGGTATGGTTTGAGTTTGGACACGCCCCTGTAAGGCAGCAATCTCTGCAAACCTTCCCACCAGTCAGTACGAGAAGTTTTCAGTTGGAGTAAGCTTCAGAATCACGGGTGAGTTATCTTCATATCCACATTTTAAATTGCACTAAATAGCGGAAGTTCCAGTTAGTGATATATATAATAAAAATGATTAAAGGCAAAAAAAAAAAAAAGAGTTTAATTGCATGCTTTATCTGTGTGCATGCATGATTTGCATCTCACTTGCATGCTGTATGTCATCTGTGCAGCGAGATAATGGCTGAGGAAACAGAGAGGGGGCCTCCAGAAACAGACCCTGCACTCAATAAAGGAATTCCTGAAGCAGGGGTTCAGCCGAGAGGGAAATGGGCCAACAAGATGGAATTTATCTTCTCCATGGCTGGGGAAATCATTGGACTTGGGAATATCTGGCGTTTTCCATATCTGTGTTTCAGGAATGGAGGAGGTGAGAAGAAAAGATTTCATACTTGGTTTTTATTCATTTGCAGAGTAAAGCTCAGAGAAGAGTCTGTTTTCCTGCTCTTTAAGTCCTGATGTTCAGATTTCTCCGTAAAATCTGCCAGAAATGAATTCAATTCAGTGGATCTTCCCTCCCGAGTTAAGAACTGGTCCTTTGACCCATGGAGTAACCTTCCAGTGCATGACTCTTGGTTGTTTTTGATGATTGCAGGTGTCTTCCTCATCCCTTATTTTATTTTCCTCTTCTTCTGTGGCATTCCTCTGTTCTTCCTGGAGACGGCTTTGGGTCAGTACACCAGTGAGGGTGGGGTGACCGCCTGGATGAAGATCTGCCCCATGTTCCAGGGTAAACTCCTGCACCAAAATCAACACCAGATCTGTCTTCAATGCAGATTTTCTGGAAAAATAAATGAATAAATCCTGAAGTAAGTGTGCGATCGCTCCCTGCAGGGATCGGAGTGGCATCTCAGGTGATCGTGACTTACTTGAACATCTACTACATCGTGGTGTTGGCCTGGGCTATCTTCTACCTGGTCAACTCCTTCAAAAGCCCGCTTCCTTGGTCCACCTGTGACAACACGTGGAACACCAGTGAGAGCTGCAGCACCTGCACGCTTTGGATCGTTCCCTAAAAGTCCCCCGCAAATCCTCTCCTTGTCTTCTTAGAGTCGTGTCTCGCTGGCGTCAACATCTTGGCCAACCCTCATCTGTACCAACCAAACAACAGCTGGGCCTTTCTAAACAACATCACCCTCGAAAATTCCACTGAAATTCTAACGTACATGTAAGTGGCAGCCTTTGTGAGCCAATGCTACCAAATATTCAGTCCGTTTTTGGCTTCGGGGCACACCTGTGATTTCATGTCTGCCGACATAAAAGCCTGCTAGGATGTGGAATTAATAGTAGGAGTGGAGCTGGATGATGACACCGTGGGAAAATAACAGGATTCTCGTGCCAAGATTTCATTGCTGTCAAACAGCTCCGATCATACAAAAGGCAGCTAAAATGACAGGAGGAAGTTTGTGGTGGCAATGCATCATCAGCAAATCCATTTCATTTTCAACATTCATTTGGGGCTATGTTCACAAAATAGGAGTAGCGATATGAAATAAAGGACTGGAATTGTTCCTAATGCCAAGATTTACCTTGTTTAACTTGTTTTTGTTTGTCGATTGCCAGGAACGAAAGTGACCTTTTCCTGACGGCAAATTCCCCAGAAGAAGAGTTCTGGATGTGAGAAACACACACACACACACACACACACACACACACACACACACACACACACACACACACACACACACACACACACACACACACACACACCAAAGGGAGTAATTTATATGTAGTTGAATTATCTCTGAAGCTAATATGCATGCACGCACCGACAAAAACAAGACCTCCTGTTGCATTCTGTGATTAAAACAAAGTCAAATGGAGACACATCCTGATGAAGAGCCATGAATACAGATGTCTGGAGTCCTGGAGAAATTCTCAGGAAGAGCAACCATAAGTTACCGTGAACCGCGTAGCGGTTTCATCAAAACATTTTTTCGTCTCTCCTCGTCGGCTCAGGGTTTTGGGTTACACTACTCCACACATGACCTTTAATTGATGTGCAAAAAAAAATGTCAAACAGCAGGATGAGAACACGATATGTTCCCAGCCCTTTTGAACATCTGCATTGAGGCTACAGATGTTGGATACAGATGTTGGGCCCTCTCTGTTCTCCTTGGTTTCCGCTTTCATCTACACACCAGTGAAAATAACTCGTACTCCAATCGTCTGAAACGACATGTAGATATTTGTATTTGTCACATGCTGGAAGAAAGGAGCTGTCTTGTGATGTGTGTGTGTGTGTGGGGGGGGGGGATGGGGGTGGAAAGCCCAGTGTGTGTTTACAAGGCTCCCTCTCTCGCCACAGCAATCGCGTGCTAAGGTTATCGGATGAAATGTCCATGACAGCGCTGCACTGGGACCTGGCTCTGTGTCTCCTGCTGGCCTGGGTCATGTGCTACTTCTGCATCTGGAAGGGGATTAAATCCACAGGAAAGGCAAGGACCCTCGAGCCTGTGTGCGGTGGGAGAAAATCATCAACACGCAGATTCATTTTCCAGGCTAACATGCCTGGAAGTTCTCCTTTGATCCAGAAGAATGTGTTCTCCCCATCTCCAACCTGTTGTGTGACCGCGGTCGCTAACAAAGCTAAAAGTCCTTAAATGAGCTCTAGACTGCTGTGATAGCCATATCTGCATGTGCTAAATGGATTTGTATGACTGTTATCCACATTTTCAGCTGAACAGCAGATGACAACAGTGTGTCATGTCTACTTGATGGTCACATGATTCGAAAAAAAAGCTATTTTCTCGCCCGTGTTGCCGGAGAGAACAAACCGGCCTTTTCTTGTTGTTTGTTTCCAGGTGGTCTACTTCACCGCCACCTTTCCTTACCTGCTGCTCTTCATCATCTTCATCCGTGGAGTGACGCTCCCCGGGGCTGGAGAGGGTCTGAGGTTCTACCTCACCCCTGACTTTAGAAAGCTGGCAGACCCAAGTGTGAGAGCTCCACAGCGGAACCGATTGTTCCCGTGAACACATCTGCTGTCTAATTCCGATGTCACAAACCCACTAACGGGACAGAAAATGTTCCTGGAATGGGAGCGGCTCATAATGAGCCCAAACATCATCTGTGTCCTCACTTGGCAGTAATCATGTTAGACCCTCTGCTATATGAAAACAGACTCCTGCTGTTCTCCACCCGCCCCCCTCCCACGCTCCCTCGTTCTTGCCTTAAGCCATGTTTTCCGGTCCCAAGGCAGGAGCTGATCCAGAAAAGCAAACCAAGATCACTTTACAGGCATGTTTGTTGAGGAGAGCTTTCCCGATCGGACCCCGTTAACCATCGGTGGCGCCTGTGTGTGTGTGTGTGTGTGTGTGTGTGGGGGGGGGGGGGTTCTTTCACACGTCTTGATATTTGCTGTGTGTGGCGTCGTCGATCTTCAGGCGGGATCAAGATCCTCGCCTGGCCGCTGACAATGTTGGAGTGTTTCTGTCAGGAAATGGAATGTGTGTGTCTGTCATGTGTCTGAGAGTTCACGCCCGGATTCATGACTGCTCAGATCAGAGGTCAAATGTGATCACTGAGGGGTTTCCGCTGCTGGACTCATTTCCTCTTCTGCCTGTTTCTTTCTTCTTGGTTTTTTTTTTTTTTTTTACATCTTCATCGGTAAGCTGGTGCTTCTGAGGTCTTTCTAACCACTGTCAAGTCAAACGTCAGCACGTGCGTGAGAACGCGGAGGAAAAACGATGCCGAATGCTCGTAAAGCACGCAGCTGTTCCTCATCACGGTGGAAACGCGTTAGCATGCCATTCTGCGTTACGTAAGAAGGTTGTAGCCCGCATCTGCGGTGTGTTCGGTCCTTGTGTGATATATAAAGGTCCTTTGGAAGAGTTTGGGGCCGAGGCTTTCAATAAGTGAGGGCCCCTCTGTCTTCTTCTCCTTCTCTGGCCCCTCCCTGCCGGGGCCTGTGTGTGGTCCTGAGGTCTGGCCCTCTGTTTTTCACAGAGAGTCGGGGCAGCGTTGGGGGGGGAAAAAAAAAAAAAAAAAAAAAAAGATGAATGATGCATGTCTCCTCGCTCTCAGAGCAAAGATATGGAGAAGAAGGAAACAGGCCTGTCTTTCTTCTGCCGCTGACATCATCTGGAGCTTCGTTCCGCTCTGCAGCAGTTGCGCAATGGTGCTGACTCCTGCTGGTCGTGGCGCTCACCTGGAAATAATAAGCCTTTATCACGTTTCTAAAAGTACCCAGGCACTGTAGTAACTGCAACTATCGTTTACACTCCCAGAAGGATCTGCAAACCACAAAAATAGTAGTGGCGCCTGATGCTTATTCTTTTTAATTTCTCATTTCACAAAAAAAAACACAAATAGAGACTCATGTAAAGTCACAAATGACTCTCTGCTAGTGGAAAAACTTTGAATCTTGGTCATTTTTGAGGATCGCGCTGCCTTGCATGGCGGATTTTCTCGGAACGTCATAGATTCTGGGCTGGCGTAACCAGCCCAGCGTGGAAACGGTGTGGTTCCTGCTCAGCTCATCGTTTGTTTTTGAAGATTCTCAAACCTCTGAGGCAACGTGGATGAGAGGGAAACCGTAGGAATCCGTTATCCCACCAGTCGTGGTTTGACTGACGTGTTGAAAAGATACCATTTTAGCGACAGTTCAATGCCTCTGACATGTTTTCTCCTCTCCAAAGGTCTGGGCTGATGCAGGGACGCAGGTCTTCTTCTCCTACGCTGTGTGTCAGGGAGTGCTAACCTCTCTGGGAAGCTACAATAAATACAACAACAACTGCTACAGGTGGCTAACTCTGGAACGTGTCGGCATTTTTGCAGTTCACAGGTTAGCTGCATTTCTGCTCTGAATATCTTGCAGAGACTGTTTGGCGCTGTGCTTCCTGAACAGCTTCACCAGTATCTTTGCTGGTTTTGCTGTCTTCTCGGTGCTGGGATTCATGGCTCATGGACTGGACTTGCCATTGGAAGAAGTTGCCTCATCTGGTAAGTTTCTAAAGTTTTAAAATATTGTTTAACTATTGTTTGCATGACGTGTTGATGGACTTGTGCACAGGCCCAGGTCTGGCTTTCATAGCCTATCCAAAGGCTCTGTCCATGCTACCTGGATCCTCCTTCTGGGCTGTACTCTTCTTCCTCATGATCCTCTTTCTGGGCCTGGATACTCAGGTATCACAGCTAGCATCACGTCCTGTTCTGTTCTGTTGTAAGCCAACGTGCCGTGTCTGCATGCACAGTTCGTGTGTGTGGAGAGCCTGGCCACATCCATCACCGACCTCTTCCCGCGCCAGCTCAGGAAGCCGGGCGCCAGAGAGCTACTGGTCCTGGCTATTGCCACCGTCTGCTTCCTGCTTGGGCTGCCGCTCGTGAGCCAGGTGAGCAGGAAAAACTGCACGCCCATGTTCTTCTGCATTCTCATTTAAACCCAAGGAACTGTTTTGTTTCTGGCCACTCTTTAGGGTGGAATTGTCCTTTTCCAGCTAATGGACACCTTTGGTGCCAGTGGACTCACCCTTCTCTTCATTGCCTGCTGTGAGACCATTGCCGTTGCCTGGGTCTACGGTAATTCCAACGCTGATCAGTATTTTCAGAGTTGATTCTTAAAGCCTCATTTTCTTACCTCCTGGCAACACATGACGGCTGAAATCTGATTGGATAAAAGTTTAGAATCCAAGAAAAGCCTTTAAAATCCAATCCTGCTGGACTTAAAATAACACCTGTGGAGATTGTGTGTGTATTTAATTTTAACTTTTACCTTTGTTTGGGACTCTTTTTTTCTGGCTGTAGTGATATCTTGTAACACAAGGAGGAGCTGCATGCTTTCTGTCTAGTCGCTCCTTTTCTCCTTTGGAGGATGATGGGATTCATTTTTTGTTTTAATTTTTGTTTTGATTTCCCTGGATGTGCATCCCCTTCCCTCCCTCAAGGCCTCCTAGAGCCAAGATCAAGAAACAGGACATTACAGAATAAATCACATGACCAAGACTTATCACCTTTAATGCGTTTTTGTTCCATTTTGACTGACTGTGCAGGTGCCGACCGTTTCTATGACAACATCGAGGACATGATCGGGTACCCACCGATCCCCTTGCTGAAGTACTGCTGGTTGTTCATCACGCCGCTTATCTGTGGAGTAAGAAACAGAGAGAAAATGAGTTACTGTGCATTCTGAGGTGGGAAAATTAATTCCTAATCTGACGTATTCTGTCCGTTAGCTCACAATGCTGTATAACATGGCACAGGGCCAGTCCATAATGGTTTATGGGTATTTACCTGGCGCCTGGGCCGGCGTGGTGGGCAGTCTTCTCATTATCACCCCACTGATGTGCATCCCTGTGTTCCTCTTCATTTCTCTGTGCAAGGTGGGTGCAACCATCCGCATTAGCATTATAGCTAACACAGGAGTCACTGCGTCTCTAAAATTGATTTTTTTTTTCCCCCCAGAATTCCCAAACCATGACCACACCTTCCAGTGATCTGCGCCAGGCACGACCGCACAAGCCCCCCCTCACGCTGTGTGGGTGCGTTGTCATCGGCTCACGGATGCAGCCCAACAGGAGGGAGGACAGATACGACAACAAGAAGATGGAGGAGACCAGAGGGGTGTGATGAAGCTGCACAAAAAAAAAAAAAAAGCCGTCATGGAAGAGTTACGCATTTAATGAGAGAAATCATTTTGAATTTCTGTGCTTGTTTTGCAGCTACTTTTTTGTTGAATGATGGTTTGAAATGAAAAAGGAGACAATTCTAATAAACAAATGAAAATACGGAAATTTAGAAGTTTCATCACAAATAAACTTGAGAGAATATGATGAGTCCTGTGTGTGTGTGTGTGTGTGTGTGTGTGTGTGTGTGTGTGTAGGGACACAGGTCCAGTCATAATGCTGCTTGGGTGCAGAAGGTTGGGGAACTCTGTGTTATGGGAATGTTGTTGCACTGTTTTTTCTTTTTGTGTGTGTGTTCTGCTTCCTGGCCAATCATGGAACCCGTGTGCACGCTCATGAGTCATCGTGTGCATGTCCGTGCACGGGACACTCAAACCACACCCCCAGATTCTGAGACTTTTCGAGTTGCATAGTAGAGGCAGAGGAGTTTTACTCGTGCAGCACGCACAAGATCCTGGGTGAGTTCATGCATCTGCTACTCTGAACTGTGGCTTCATGGCATTCAACTGTGTCCTTCCCAAACCTAGAAAGTTGTTTTGAAGTTGATTTTAAAGCAGTTTTTGCTTTTTAGAGTCGAGGTAAAAAGGCTACTTTAGTGTGTGTGTGTGTGTGTGTGTGTGTGTGTGTGTGCACAAACAAAAAGCAGACTCAGAGACCATGGAAACCGGACCAGCAAGTGGGGAACATGCTAGCGACCCTGGAGCAGAAAAAGGGGTGTCGGAGGGGGGGGCCCAACCCAGAGCAACATGGGCTCACAAAATGGAATTCTTTCTTTGTGCCTTGACTCAAATTGGTTCCCATCATATTATGTGGAGTTTTCCATTCCTTTTTTTTAGCCACGGAGGAGGTGAGCACATTTCTAAAAGATTCACTGAATAAATCAATGAATATTCTAAATTTAACGTTGTCATTTGTAGGTGCCTTCCTTGTCTCGTATTGTATCAGCTTCTTCTTCTGTGGTATGCCCCTGCTCTTCCTGGGACTGGCAATAGGCCAGTACACCAGTGAGAGTGGGGTGACCGCCTGGAAGAAGATCTGCCCCATGTTCCAGGGTAAGACTCTGGATCTTCACATCTCTTGTAGAGTTACAAGCTGTGAAAGGAGGTTAGCCTATAAAGAGATTGTACAAATTCCTTCACACAAATACGTAGATACAAGCTAAATGTCACTCCTGCTGCCTTCAAGCACACCCTCCTTTGCTTCTACAACCATCTCTATCCAGCTTTCAGAGCTAAAAAGATGTTCGGAGTGCTGAAATCACCCCCATACCCCATTACAGACCCAGCCCAGACAAATAACAGAACCCTCCCATTTGTCAGGGATTGGGATAGCATCCATGGTCATGTTGATCTACCTGAACATCAACGCTATCCTGATGCCAATCTGGTCGCTCCTCTACCTGTACAGCTCCTTCAAAAGCCCACTGCCATGGACCACGTGTGACAACTGGTGGAACACAGGTGCGATGGCTTAGGCACTGGGATGCTAATGTGCACTTTTTACCTCAATTCATGCCGCTCTCGTTCTCCGTTAGAGACGTGCGTCAGCGGAACAAACCCAGCCAGCAGCAACCCCAGCGTAGGTCAGTTTGATGATGAGTGGATGAACGCCACCTCAGTCTTGTGAGTAGCTTTTTATTTGATACACCAACAGAGGGGAGTGTTGCACCTGAAAAAGCTAAACTGATGGCTGAGAACTGCCAGACTGATTATATTTGGGTTTCTTTTGCAGTCATGACTTATCCAAGGCAGCAGAAATTGAGTTTTGGAGGTGAGAGCTTCTTGAAACACCATATCTGGTATTTGAGAACGTTTACCTGGGTTCAATTTATCTTAAAATCTCAACTGTTCTGATCATAATGATCTTGTTTGGGTTGGAAAGGTCCATTTGATTCCAATTCCTGCAAAGGACTCGGTCAAAACGTCAGTCGGTACTGTTCGTGCCTCTTGGCCGGACATGGCAGAAGGTTCCCGGTTCTGTTTCAGAATCAGGGCAAAGATCTTATCGTAGCTAGCCACAGCTCCCATCAGACCCAGCAGGCCACTTTCCTGGCACTGGTGCTGATGAGAAACACATGTCGAAGCCAAACACATTTAACTCAGCAGACGAGAAAGTTTGGAGGGCTAAAGGAGGGCTTGGGGGCTAAAGGGGCGGTCACGTGATCTTCAGATTCCCAAAGCTTCTCCCTTATTCTGCATCTTACCCATCTTAGATCAATTAATCCTGTCCAGTCTGATGATGGATTGGGCGACAGGTTTGGTTTGCCGCTACACTGGAGCCTGATTCCATGTCTCCTCATTGTTTGGGTTCTGTGTTATTTCTGCACCTGGAAGGGAATCAAATACACGGGGAAGGTAAGCATTCGTCCTGAAATAAAAACTAAAAAAACTTCTTTTAAAACCACAAGCAACCCAACCTCCCAACCAAACCATCCAACCGTGCTTGCTAACGGTTTTTATGCATTTCCTGGTGCGACTCGACCTAACCCGCCTGTGCCAATTTCTGTTTGCAGATAATTTACACGGTCACCTTTCCCTACCTGCTGCTCATCATCTTATTCATCCGCGGCGTGACGCTACCAGGAGCCGGAGCGGGATTGAAATATTTATTCATCCCAGACTTTCGCGCATTTTTAAGGCCATCTGTAAGAACCTGGAGGGCACGCCTGCATGCAACAAGCCTCTGCTCTTTATCAGGCATACTTCTGTCTGCACATGAGACCGATTGAGGACATCACAGAGAGGGGGGGGGTGATAGATCAGCTCTTGTGGGTTTGGAAATCTTTATTCTGTCCCCATCATCTCATACCAAACATGTTTAGAAAAAAGAAGAAACATTGCAACACCAGATGTTCCAGATAGAGCCAGAAAAGTTCCCTCCAGATTGGAAGCGTTTATTCCACTTCATGATCTGTTTGTCCTGATGAGGCTTGTGTAACTTGCTGCTGATGGTATCCAGCTGTAACATCACAGGAAACGATCTTTATTTCAGCTATTGTAAAAAAACAAAACAAAACAAAACAAAAAAAATCTGGAGTCTGGGCCACGTCGCAGAGCTGAGAACGACTGAGCTAAAGGCTAACAAAAACCCACCCAAGTCAGAGTCTCAGGCTCCAGAGACCAGCGAGGGGTTTAACACACTAGTTAAACACACTACCGCCGGCCTGGCTGATGAGACAGGTGTGTCAGGTGACACAGGTGGAGACAGGGAGCAGCCCTGGTCCTCATTTGTCCGAAAATAAGAGATTTTTTCTTATTTTGAGAACCTGCAGTGCCTGTTGCACCAGCGTCACTCATCCTCATCGTGTTCTGTCATTCATGATCATTGCAACTCAGTGGTTTCTAAATTCCGTGTCTTCTTCTTTGGTGTAGATGTGGGTGTATTCGGTGTCCCAAGGGCTCTACTATGCCATGCCTTTGGGAGTAAGAACCACTCTGGCTAGCTACAACAAATACAACAATGACTGCTATAGGTGGGCATGTCTTGGCTCGCACCCCTCATCCACTGCTAAACATTTTGCAGTTTCTCATTTTTCTTTCTCTCTTTCCCACCCGTTGCAGAGACTGCTTGATAATCTGCGCCCTGCATGTCGGCACCGTTGTCTTCCTCAGCTGTATTGCCTTCTCCTTCATTGGATCTGTGGCTCACATTGAAGGGGTTGCTTTTGAAGAAGTGGCGCATTTTGGTGGGTTCATTTTTAAGTGTTTTGACATTAAAATAAATGTCTATGTCTGACTGACATATTCCCATTATTCCTCCAGATACGGATCTGATGTTTATTATCTTGCCAAAGGCCCTGTCATCGGTGGCTGGATCCACCTTCTGGATTGTGCTCTACTTCCTCATGTGCGTCTTGCTTGCCCTGAGCCATCAGGTACGCAACACACTTATCCCAAATCCTCGTGATCTGATTTCTTCATCTTGGAACACACCACCTTGTTGCCTATACTCGAGCTACTCAACGATTCAAACTCTTTCAGGCTGGCCTGGGAGACCATTCCACTCCATTAACGTGGAGCAAGTGACAGGCAAAACGCAGGTTGCTAATGAAGAAGCTAACCTTTCAGTTCTACCTCACCAGGTTGTGCTTGTGGAGAGTCTGGCCACCAATGTCAGCGACCTGTTGCCGCGCTACCTACGGAAGCGGCTTTCCAGAGAGCTACTGGTCCTGGCAATTTGCAGCCTGTGTCTACTTCTGGGGCTGCTGGTCATCACAATGGTAAACAAGATGGGCCTATAGCCGTAGAAATGAGAACATTTAACAATGTTTGTATCAGAAACGAAGAGCTGCTAACACTCTGTTTCCTGCTGGTATCAGGGTGGACTATCACTCATTCTTTTGGTTGACCTTTTTGGCCTCAGCGCGCAGTCGATGTACTTCATTGTCTGTTTTGAGACCGTCGTTATCGCCTGGGTATATGGTGAGTCATTAGCTCTTGTCGCTAACATCGAGTTGGGTGTTAGCTCGTTCCTGTAGGGCTTCTTTATGCAGCTGACTTAAACCAGGAAGTGGAAACATATCGGCAAACCATACATTCATTTGACAAGTTACAGACCACTTTGACAAATTTCTAAGAAGAAATTTAAATTGAGCCATGAAATAAATTTTGATTGGCTTTTATCTTCATTACCATCTACCATTTCATCCTCTTTGATCTGAGCAGCTCTGTCGCTCTGTGGCTTTGCAGGTGCAGACCGTTTCTATGACAACATTGTGGATATGATCGGATATGCGCCGTTCCCTGTGCTGAAGTATTGCTGGCTGTTCATCGCGCCTCTCACCTACGCAGTAAGTTGCATCTGTGGTTTCCTGTCTTTGATTGCTTTGATCTCTATTTCCTTTCATGAAGACAGGAACACTTTTCAAATCATTGTCTTTCTCAACTACTAAGTGCTGCCATCTTGTCTTGGTGGCAGCAAATATACCCAAGTATAATATTTAAATACATTACTATTTATCAGTATACTAGTCTAAGGTGTTGGATTAGGGAAGCTCACATGCTAACATGCTAGCATACTGGTTTCATTGCCATCAAATGTACATGGTTTATGCCACTGAACTCTGGGAACAAAAAATGAAACTAAACACGTCACGGAAAATGAGAATCTTTACTCTACTGTCAAACTAACTACTTCTTGTCGCCATAGAGCCTGCTGCTGTTTTCCTTTGACAGACATTTTTATCTCATCCATCAAATCCTTTGGCAAAACATTCTGGCCTTCATCCTTATGGTCACCCCGCTGATGTGCATCCCAGTGTTCATGTTGGTCTCACTCTGCAGAGTAAGTTTCCGCAAACGTTCTCTTTGTCTGCGCTGTCATTGCTCGGCGGTCCAACCTCACTTCTCTCTGATCAGAGCGTGCAAAATGTGGCCACGCCCTCCGGTGACCTCCGCCAGGCCCATCCGCACAAGCCGGCCCTCACCCTGTGCAAGCGTGTCATCTGCCCGGGGAGGGCGCAGCCTGAGATGAGCGACCGGGGGGAGGCCGTCATGATGTAGGAACCATTGGAGACTGGAACGCGTCATCATCAGACACCTTTAGAACTATTCTGGGAACATTTGATGTTTGTAGCCGATATATTCACATTTTTATTTGATAATAATGCAAGGGTATTTTATACTGTGCCCTTGTAATCCTGCCGTTCTGTTAGCCCTCAGGATGATCTGCGCTTTAGCAGAATAACAACACCTCGAGTTCAGCTGAGCCATCTTTAAGCTGTGGCTGTGCAGCTTTCAAGAGTTCTACGTTCTGGTTCATTTCAGGGTTTATTAAGCAGCATTTTTAAGATCAGTATAACATGGAAATCTATCTGTATGGTGCTTTTATTAACCTCTTACCCATTTAGCCGAGGATGTGCACATCACCGTCTCTGCAATGATAGCCGATGATGTGTCCCTGGTCTGCAGGAGGAGAATAAAAATCAGCTTTATTATAAAATAAAGCCTAGCTGTGTGGTGTGTGGTGTCACTACAATGAGGGAACATGCGCCCACTCCATCATAACGCCAGGTTCAGCCATGTGTGTAATCCAGACTGGCATTCAATTACCGGGCTCTTCCTGCCTGCTGCCGCTGCTGCTCCACCTCCAGCGACACAACGTGACCCTCAGTCCTCCAGAGGTCTGGGGATGGTGTGTTTGCTTCCCAACGTTTTTTTTTTTGTTTTTTTTTTTAAACTGTAAAAATCATTTTTTTTCTGGTTAATTTCGAGGGTTGAAAATAAGCAACAGGATTTTTATTCACATTTATTTATATAAGACTTCGACATAACTGGTTAGCTTAACATTAAGGTACGCATTACAGCCGGCTCAGAAAGCTACAATATCATAACGAAACCATCTTTTTAATTTATTGCTGCTAACAGTCTACATGAAAGGACACATGCATGTACATGCAGTCGCACTTTCCTATAATCTCTGTTAGATAACATCATAGGCTCAACAGAAGCAACGAGCTAAACGGTGATTAATGACCTCGTCAGCTCGTTAATCATGTTTGAACCAGCTCATTTAATGTTGTATGGAAGCTAATAATAGAATGTGGTGAGATGGTGAACAGGAAAAAAAAATAATCTGAATTTAACCTACCCACATGTAGCAATTTTCAGAGCCTTTTGGAATCTAGAAATACTTCAAAGTAAATCAAAGCCTTAATAAAGGTGAACTACAAAAGAATCTCAAAACTT
>BJFM01001592.1:171634-182750 GCA_016586285.1 Arothron firmamentum
CTACAAGAGAACAGTGCTAGAACAATGACGGCAACAGAAAGCGTTTAAGCACAGAAAGCAAAGCTGGTTATGTACCTGAGAAAAGGGGCGGAGCCACTTAAACACAGGTGGAAAACACTGCGGTCATTTGGGAGGGGAGGGAGGAGAGAGTGAACTGCAGAAACCCAGCAGAAACACATTACATTGTTATGTATTTGCATTTTCACAACATCCCTAAACATTGCTGAACAGCAAATAACCAAAGCTAAATTATTTAGTTTGACAGATATGGCAAAGGTGAATTATGACTGAGCTGACTCAGCAACTTCCTGAACACATTTCTTCAGTAGCAACATCAAAAACATAATGTATCATAACTGGAATGTCTGTAAAGTTTGTAAATTACTCCTTAAACAAAGTTTATTTTCCCCCAGTCAGACCTCAGATCTACGTTCCCTCGATGTTCCCTGGATCCTTCAGGCACTCGGTGTTTGATATTGCTTTCATTCCAGCACTAATAGGTTACCAAGTATGAGAGAATATTTAAAAATCCACAGGCTTTGATTTGTTTTGACACTTTTGTGAGCCATTACTCAGCTTTATTGTGCGTCTGGATGTAGCTTCGGGCGCTCCAGAACTCAGGCACAACCAACCAATGAGAATTTATCTACGTGCACGTAGACCTGACAAGCGTTAGCTTTAGCTGGAACTAATTTTAAGGGCATGCAGCGTCGAGGAGGGGCAGTGGAAGATTCGGAGTTCCTCCGGGTGTCCCCATCTCCTCTCCCCATACCAGATCCCCTCCAGAGTCCCATACATGCACACTAACTCTAACTTGCCTTTAAGTGTGAGTGGCTGTGTGTCCAGGATGGGCCCAGGTCCTGGTGGGGATGAACTGCTGACCTGTCCTTCTAACAATGCTTTTGTCACCTGGAATCAGCTCTTATTGTTGGATGGCGCTTAATTAGCCGCGTTAATCAGGGGGTCATGTAAACAAACGGAGGGCTCCGACACTGACCACTGGTTAGCTCCACGTGGACGTTGAACGCTGGCTACCTCTCACTTTCTTTTCAGACTTCAAATTGACTTTAAATGAACGCAGCGGCGGGCCCGTGAAGGCAGCGGAGGGCCCGTGGACCTGCCGCCTTTAGGGGTCATTGCGAGAACCTCTATTAGACTTTCTAATTGGCTGTGATAGACTATCTGGACCTTCTTACTCACATGAGGACCCTTCCTTCCAGGAGGAACAAGGAGGATTCATGCCTCACATCTAGTCCCATTAATATTAATGAGGATTTTAAACTGAAAAGGAAATACAGCCGTGCTGCTCGAAAGCAGCAGGAACAGTTCTGCAGCACTTCTGCTGCTGGGACCAACACAGAGGACCCAGACCCGCCTGGGCAATCTACAGGTTGCAGCAGCTCACCACGTCAACAAAGGGTGGATGAGGAATCTGCAATTGAGTTTGATAATTGAATATTCCATTGTATTTGATTTCTTGACTTTGTTTGGACACGTTCTTATTGAAGCAAGTACTGGTCTTAATATGATGTTTTAGGCTACACTGTCAAAGGGCCCCCACCCCTTTCCTTGCAGTGAGGGGGGGCCCTGGGATTTTCAGCTACGCCACTGAATTTACATCATGTGACGGGGTCATTACCAGGTCTAACAAGTGCTGGTGCTTCTTTCTGAAGAGCGTCCAGCACTGAGTTAGCAGGTGATGGAGACTAGGGTTCCATCCGACCCGCCCTCCCATGGGGAACACCGGGTTAACCGCGCGGGCCTCAGCTTTATAAACAGGCGCGCCATCAGAACCTTTGCACATTGCCGTTCCGCACCACATTGGAGATTGACGCGCAAGCAGCCCCTCCGCCCCACGCGTCCTGGGGGGGCCCTCGCTCATTAGAAGCGAGCCTAATCAAAGCAGGTCGAACTTTTATTATCACCCACTCGATACCAGCCGAGGGAGCAGAGCCCTGACCTGGCCCTCCGGATTACAGCACAGGGGAAGCAGACTTCCAGAGGAGCTGTTGTTGGCTCAAGGATGAGTTTGCAGCTGAAGTTGGAGGATTGCTTTGGCGCCAGCTGAAGCAGATGATCTGAAGGAATCCTCTCAGGTAGGAGCCACTTCATTCCTTTTAGGAAACAGCGTTTTTTTTTTACTAATTTTGGTTTGAAAACACGAAAAGTTGCGACTATCATACTTTCAAGCCTGCGGATAAAAACTTTGTCCTCTTTTCTTTTTAGCTGATCCTCAAATAAAACCTTTTGTGAATATCAGAGACTGGCAGGTGAAAAAGAACAACAAAAATGATACATTTGTATTGACCGCTATAAGAAATAGAGAAGAATGAAGAGCCGATGTCAACGTGTCTCAGTTTGTGGAAGAAAGCCATATAAATATTATTAATCTGGGTTTTCTGTTCTGTAAAGGCTGTGATGATCTGGATCATTTCTGGGTCAATCAATGTTTGCTGCTGATGAGCAAGCACTAATTGACTTCCTGGCCGTGAGGGAACATCCAGATGGGGATTTTCCACATGTCATCACTGACTCAATCAAATAAGGAATCATCTGATTTATTCATTAATTTGTGATTACAGCTACTGCAAAAGGCTTTGGTGCGGCGTCATGAAATTCTAATGAGAGTTTTCTCCCCGTCCGTTGAAAAACAACAAATCTTTCGGTCCTGATCGGATACGACATCTTTCCGTTTCCAGGCGACCTGCCCACTTGGTGTCTACACGTCCCGAATCTGTCGAGTCAAGAACCAGGCAGCAGGGCGGCAGACTTGTCCCTACTCGGCACCGAGCGACTCCCCGACCTGGCCGGTCCGTGCGCGCCACACCATGGGAAAGACCGGGCGGAGCACGGTGGACCTAAACTCGCCGACGGAGGTCAAACCAGCAGTCCCGTTTGAGGAGCTGGATCAGGACGCGAGCCCCGCCGACCAAAAGAAAGAGGAGATACCCAACAGGGGGAGCTGGAAGGGGAAGTTTGACTTCCTGCTCTCGTGTGTGGGGTACGCCATCGGCTTAGGAAACGTGTGGAGGTTCCCTTATCTCTGCGGCAAGAACGGTGGAGGTAGGTGACACACTCCCACGCCTCACTCATCCCAGCAGGCCCGCAGGGAGGTGTCCACAAGGCCCGACACTGCATGTTTATGTATGAACTCATTTCTATTTCCTTCCTGCTGAGGCTTGCGGGCTACCCTCCAGATATTACTGCATCCCAGGGCTCTCGCAGGGTGGCTCCCAGTCTCTGACACCATTATCCAACTGGTTAGCCTCCAGTCACTTAATGTATCTGTGATGCGCCTCAGTGGCATCTTCAACCCTTCAAATGGACACATCGTTAACCGTCAGGGGCCACGGGAACGCCACTGACACGCCAGCCGCAGTTCTGGCCTTACGAGTTTGCCTCCGGGGCCTCGTATCTGCGCTCTTAATGGCACCACCACCTGCCGGCTCGATGGGATCTGCTCCGTATCACCCAGCCGCACCAACCTTTATTGCCTTTTCTGGTTGGGATTCGCCTTCTCGCATAAATAAAGCTTGAAAGCTTCACAACTGGCAGCAGTTTAAATCTGCTGAGCATCCCAAGCTAAACATCAGGATGAGATTAATGATTCTTTTCAAAAAAAATAAGTCCAATCTCTTTTCAACTGGATGCTGCTCTCTCGGCTTCACCTCCGCCTTGACCTTCCAGACTCGGTTAAACGTTTTCCACTCAATGTTTATCATATGATGGACCTTTGGGTGGGGGGGGGGTCGTGGGACACTGTGATAAGCATTGTCTAATGATATATCTTCTGCTGTCTGCAGGGGCCTTTCTGATCCCGTATTTCATGACGCTGGTGTTTGCTGGGATCCCTCTCTTTTTCCTGGAGACCTCTCTGGGACAGTTCACGTCAGTGGGCGGCCTTGGCGTGTGGAAGCTCATGCCCATGATGAAAGGTAAGAAACGGCCATAAATACCAAATGTCGGGCATCATTTGCATCCGCAGCAGCGGAGAGCGGCGAGGAAACGAAGCCAGCGGGGGCGCAGACACGCAGCACGTTAAAAACCTCCGCGTTACTAATTTAAGGACGTTGTGTTCTTCTGCCGTAATCACACCACCGCCCCGCAACTCGGAGCGTAAGTCGTCTCACGCCAGAGCAGACAGCTACAGTGATGTCGTGTTTGCGTCCAAAAGCGAAAGTGAACGCCGACAGGGAAAACTGGCGTTTCTTTTTCTCGTATTTTGCTAAAAAGGCTGCTCCGTCTCCACCCTCAGGTGTCGGAATAGCCGCTGTGGTGCTGTCCTTCTGGCTCAACATCTACTACATCATCATCATCGCCTGGGCGCTCTACTACCTGTTCAACTCGTTCCGATCGGTGCGTCACACGGCCAGCAGAGCTGCCTAAGTGCTATCTGCCTGACCTCTGCTCTCTTAAAGTTCTTTGATCCTTTGATCTGATGTCTCTGGGGTCATCAGTTCATTACTTTGTGTGTAGGAGTTACCTTGGCAAAGCTGCGACCACCCCTGGAACACGGAGAAGTGCTTCTCCAACTACAGCCTGACCGACACCACCAACCTCACCAGCGCCGTCACGGAGTTCTGGGAGTACGTCGGACGCGGGGCGCCTGCGGGAAGCGGGCCGGACGCTGAGGATGCTAATCTGTGTCGTCTGCTCTGCGCGTGTTCCCACAGACGCAACATGCATCAGCTCACCGGCGGTCTGGAGGAGCCGGGAGAGCTCCGCTGGCCCCTGGTGGGCACTCTGGCTCTGGCCTGGGTCCTGGTCTACTTCTCCATCTGGAAGGGAGTGGAGTGGACCGGAAAGGTCAGCCAGTGTTAACCTCTCTCCTCCTTCAACGTATTTAAGGTTCCTTCACGATGAAGATTTGTAGCTTTCTTGCATCACCAAGACTTTAAAACTTGAACTTTGCTGTTCAATCTTAAAATGCGCTGTAAAAACCATCTGATTTGAACTTGCAGGGAAATGTGTAGATCTTCCGGAAACGTCAGAGAGACTTTGGTCATCAAACTATCCTCGCTGCGCTCTGGAATTTTTTTCCCCCTCTTTTTTTTTTTAATTAATGCAAGTCAGAGCAGTGCATGGGTGTAGAAATACATTTACACATTCAGAGCCGTGGATAATTGGATTTTAATGTGCGACAAAAATGAATTCCCCCGAGGCGGCGGCCTTGACGGACATTACTAATTAAGCGTAATTATTAAGCTGTAGAACTTTTGGCCACATCCTTTACTTAAACTAGCAGCTGGCAGATTTCAAACGTCACTTTGTGGCCTGACATTTTAGCCTCCGTTCTGCTTCTAAATAACCCTGTGAGGCTGAAGCTGCTGTTCGTCCTCTGTCTGCTAGGTGGTGTATTTCTCAGCCACCTATCCCTACTTCATGCTTTTCATCTTGTTCTTCCGTGGGGTCACTCTGCCCGGAGCCATAGATGGGATCCTCTTCTACATCACGCCAGATTTTAACAAGCTGATCCGCTCTGAGGTAGGCCGCCCTCGCACCTCCGCCGTCAGCGGCCCCGTGTGAACGCTGACACGCGTCTGCTGTCCGGCAGGTGTGGCTGGACGCGGCGACTCAGATCTTCTTCTCCTACGGCCTCGGCCTGGGCTCTCTCATCGCGTTGGGAAGCTACAACGCTTACAACAACGACGTGTACAAGTAGGGACGTGCTCTTTTGTGGCCTGCCCTGATGGCTTTCTCTCACACTGACGCCTTCCGTTCTCTTCAGGGACTCCATCATAGTCTGCTGCATTAACTCCTGCACCAGCATGTTTGCTGGTTTCGTCATCTTTTCCATCGTGGGCTTCATGTCCTACATCACTAAGAAACCTGTCCAGGAATTAGCCGCATCAGGTAGAGTCAAAATTAACAGAGAATAGAAGCTTAACACAGATATATCAATTTATAAAATGAATTAAAATGAGCTAGATTTGATAGTGTAATGTAGAGACAGGGGTGAGTTGGCTGTTTCAGCCTCAGTGAATTAGTATCTGATAGCTTTTCATTTTGACATTTTAATGACAAAACATGCATATTTGGGAATGCGTGTGATGCAAATCTTACATGCCATCTAGGTCCGGGTCTGGCGTTTTTAGCGTATCCACAGGCCGTCACCCAGCTGCCCATGTCGTCTCTGTGGGCCATCCTCTTCTTCTCCATGCTCATGATGCTAGGCTTGGACAGCCAGGTAACAGCAGCACACACTTGTCTACTGCTCTCTAAAAACAGCTTTTGATCAATAGTATTGGTCGCTTGGGGCCCAGTGGAGACTCTCTCTTGAACCTACTTTAAGCTCCACAGGTTGCTAGACGCTAAAGCATTATGACATGTTAGTTCTGCACAGTGGAAGGCTTCATCACAGCTCTGATGGATGAGTATCCTCTCCTGCTGAGGAAGAGGAAGAAGATTTTCATCCTCATCGTCTGCTTCATCTCCTTCATTATCGGCTTCTCCAACATCACACAAGTAACACGGCAGCACATCTGTATCTATTTAGCCCAAATTACATCCAACCTCTTACAAAGATGTTCTGAAACTTTCCAGGGAGGGTTATATGTCTTCAAGCTGTTTGATTACTACTCCGCCAGCGGGATGTGCCTTCTCTACCTCGTTTTCTTCGAAACCGTATCAATATCCTGGTTTTACGGTAGGAGAGCTGTTTAAAGCTGAAACCAGCCAATCAGCTTTCCCCATTATTTCACTGCTTGTGGCGTCATTTTGCTATTAAATCATCCACTTTTATCCCGTCTCTACTCCCCAGGAGCTGAAAGGTTCTATCAGGACATTGAGGACATGATTGGTTACAGACCGTGCATCTGGTGGAAGCTCTGCTGGATGTTCTTCACTCCGCTGATCTGCCTGGTAGGTTCTCCACTACTCCAGCTTCCAACTGGATGAGAACTGATGGAAATCCGGTTTTCACCGGTTTGCACTTCAGGGGCCTCTGGGAAATCACGGCTCTGCCTTTATCTTCAAAACCTGGAAAGAAATAAAAGGGTTAGATGAGTTTTAGATCAATAAACAAATCTGGGAGATGCTAAGCTACACTAGCATGGTTATTAATCACAAAACATAACAGACACGTGCACGTTCTATCATCTTCGACAGGATTCCTCATTTGCAATGTCTTAACTGAAACACTTGTGCATTTCTAGGGTGTTTTCACCTTTAGCGCCATTGAGATGACCCCTCTGACCTTGGGAAAGTACGTGTATCCTCTGTGGGGTCAGGTGATCGGCTGGTTCATGGCTCTCTCCTCCATGATTCTGATTCCCGGCTACGCCATCTACCTGTTCTGCACCACCGGCGGCAGCATTAAACAGGTGCAGATCTTTGAGATCCTCTCTGTCTGTGAATAACATGTGCGGTGGAGCTAGCGCTAATCCCCATGAGCTCTGTTTCATCCAGCGCTGGCGGAGGATGACCACCGCCCAGGGGGGCCGAACGCCATCAGGGCTTGAAGAATTCACGCGCACGGCCAGCGTGGGCGAAATTCCCGTCTAGCCCGGGTTGTTCGTGCTGAAATAATCTGTCATTTTTCCCTCTCCTGCTGTCACCCACGGTGCTTGTGCTGTATTTATTTTCCGGTAAACATGATGAGAGCGAAGGGCGCATTGACATCAACCGTAATTTCCTGTTGGATTAAAGGTCCAGTGTGTAGATTTAAGCGATTGTCACAAAGCAGATATGCATTTTTTTTAGTGTTTAAAGCTAATGTTGATGCGGGTCGCACCTCTGGAACGTTGAAATACAGAGGTGTTAAATATCTGGTTAAACGTTATTCTGAGCCCAAAACAAAAGAATTAAACGATATTTCTTTTAAGTCACCAGCTAATGTTACAGGAATTTAGGTAACTAATTTTTGTAGATTTAAGTTGTGAAAAGTTATTAGATTCATTGAAAATAATTTCCAAAACAGCATCTAGGTAAGTTTTAAAACCTCAGCTAACTGTAAATAACAAGTTTCACTCTTCAACACAGCACGGAACTTTAAATTTTTTTTTACATGGATAAGTTTGGGAAGGTCAATGTGATGCAGGACGTTTTGTTTAAACATGATGTAAAAATAAGGCTTAAATGTTTTTAAACATGAATGTGTATAAAAAAAACTGTTTTTAAATATAGATTTTAGAACCAAAGTCATAGTTCGAATGTCATTACTACACATAAACATTCCATTAAAATGAAAAAGAAATTATTTGTTGAATAAAGAAGAAAAACCAGTGCAGTCATTAAATCATCTTTATTATTATGTTAGAGAACTGCAAAGACAAAAGGATACAAAGCTAACTGAAGTAGAAGCTGTCTTATTGTAAATACGTCCACTTTTAAAGACGTTTTTTTCAGATTATGAGCAAACACAGTGTTGACGAGGCAGACAAATGATTCACGTCATTCACGAAGCAGTGCGCTGGGATAGCAGAGCCCTTTTTTCTCTCTCTTTTTTTTTTTTTTAAGTTAGCTACTATGGCGCCGCTCTTCCCAAATGCTACATCAAAAAATCCCGTATTTGTCAAGAAAACCAGTGTGCCTCTGACTCACACGAAACACGATGAGTGACACTCCAGCTGTTACAGAAACACAAGCAAGAAAATTAAAACGAAGCCAAACAAATAAATGGCCATCATTTCCCAAATTCAAGATAGATTTGTCGTCTACAAACATGGTTTTGTCTTCACTACAAACTGTCTTTAAGATACTTAACCTTAATATTCCTCTTGTATTTGTCATGCGAAAACAAATTCAAATTCTCTTGGGAATCATTCAGGGTTCATGCACGAGAAAGCGCTTGCCTTATGTCAAGATCTCCGAGCAAACCTTGACCAATCCGAACAAAACATTTAAAAATCTGATCGTTTCCTTCGCTGCGCTACTAAAGATCAGACGTAATCTAGAAAAGTCGGCGCGTGGCCTCTTGATAAAATCGGGATTTGAAAAGGACACAGCGCCGAGGCGGAGCCCTCCCTGGAGAATGCGTGATTAAAAGTCAACAAATCTGACAGATAAGGGTCAGATGGGAGATAACCCGACATCCGTTCAGCGGAAGCTCGTGGGGCACCCGTTTAAAGACGGACGAGCTCAGGACAGAAAGCTCGCTGACCTTTCTCAGAGCGGGAGAAATGTGACACGGCTAAAGCTAGCTAGCGTGCTTGTCCCTTCTGACACTACTCGAGTGTGGCATTTAGGATCTCGGCTAGGGTGAGAGAGATTAGATGATTCACCAGGTTTCCCCCCAGTTGTCATTTAAAGGGTGCTAGCTAACACAATAATTCCATGAATGTTAGCATTTGAAGACTAAGCAGTGGCATTTGTGGTTTTCCTTTTGTCAGATTGAAAGGTTAGGGTGAGAAATCAAAGAACCAGAGATAATACTCCATAAAGAGATGATAGCTGGAGGAAAAAGACACTAAAAAAAGGGAAAAACAACTAGCTTAGCCATAGCACAAACGTCTTCACTGAAATTCATGACGGTTTCCTGAAAAAAAAAAAACAAGAAGCATTTCGACAACAGGACATATTTTACATGTGAATTCTGTCCAAGGTGGGTTTCTGCATCCGGACGCCATCTTTGTTGAAAATATGAAGTTTCCCCCTACGCCAAGGTCAACAGCTCCTGGAAAGACAGGTTACCAAACGCAGACAAACAGCAAGTGCAATCCTGGACTGGCTTTTGGGTGTGACGGTGTTCCACCTGCCCGATGACAGAGGGCCGACACACGGAGGCCGGCAGATGAAAAACGGCTTTTTATACAGGAGCGGAGACGCGAGAAGGCTCTCGATCGCATGAATAAATCAGCAGCAGCGCGAACGGGGAGTGTTTTATCAAATGCCAGTTTTGCTCTCCTTTTTTTTTTCATGGCTTCCTTGAGCGACGAAAGCAACCAAAGTTTTGTTTTTTTTCCCTTTCCTTTTAGCCCTAGCGCTTAGAAGAGTGCAAAGAAGTCAGCGGAGGGGTTTCGCTGTTCTCGCTCACACACACACACACGCACACACACACACAGAACACAGTAGGCTTGAGGTTTGGGATGATGGCGGCAAACGTAAGCAGAACGTTCCCTCGGAGTGCATCGGCTGTGGTGTGTTTTTGTGTCTCCATGGTCTGTGGTGAATATTTAAAACTGGACCTCCAGGTTCCATCCAGGAACCCGGAGGTCTCGCTAAAGAGTTAAAACTGACCAAAAATGTTATAGAAATTTGTTAAAACTACATAATATTTTAAAATACGTGTGGAATCAAGTAAAACATTATATATGCACTTATTTATTTATTTTTTAAATCTCTTGATTCTTTTTAATCTTTCTTTAAATATATGCACACAATTGAGTTTTTTCTATAATATCTCTGTCTGTATGTATATATGTACATTATGTACTCGTTTATAGATAAAGGCGTAGATTTGGCGTGGAAGCGTGTTTTTTTTTTGTTTGTTTTTTTTGTAATAAATAAGAATAAATGTATTTACACCATGCTCCGGGAGCCACTTGGCGTCCGGTGTAGCGTGAGACGGGGGTCAGGGGGTATATACTGGTGGGGGTGGTTGTAAGGCGGAGGTGGAGGAGGCAGCGGGGGCTGGTGGCCATCGTTTCCTTGGGAGCCGTCCGGCGAGCGCACCGGGGTGGACACGGCTGACCGGCTGAGCTGGTGGTGGTGGTGGTGCTGGTAGTGGTGGTGGTGGTGGGCGGGCATGTGGCCGAGGAAGGCCTCCACGCGTCCGTGGCCGCTGCTGTCCAGCATGATGACCTTGACGATCTGCTGACACTGGATCAGCGTCTCGGGCCGCAGGTCGGCCATGCTGGCGGCGGGCTGCGGGCGCTGCTGCTGGGGGTGGAGCTGATGGGCGGGGGTGCTCGACGCTGACTGCAGCTGAGGGTGCTGAGGCGGGAGCGGCGGCGCCTGGGCTAGCCCCTGCTGGAAGAGCAGCTCCCCCTGGTGGTTAGGAAGAGCGGCGCTCTCGGGACTCGGGGCCGTGCTGCTGAGCTGGTACGTCTGAAGCCTGTTGTGAATTGACACCTAGTTTAGAAAACAGCCAAGAGAACAGCATCAAATGTTATAAAACTGGTTCCTCCTCCACAGTCCATCAAGCCCTCTTTTTGTGTGTGGTTTTTTTTTTGGGGGG
>BJFM01001593.1:8589-24052 GCA_016586285.1 Arothron firmamentum
CACACACACACACACACACACACACACACACACACACACACACACATACAAACAAAATGAATCAGAAAGTTGCTCTTAGACAAAACACACATTTGTGTGTACTGTAAAGGAATCACACTGACGTCTAAACATGCACGTGGGATGCGTCCCTGAGTTTCAGTAACAAGAGGGTGTTTTGATGGAGTAGCTAACCCTGCCATCTCTCACGCCACGCTGTGGCTCAGAGGTCCACTGTGGCCAGCGTTGCAGTGCGACAGCACCTCTGAGGTGTTATCTGTTCTTATGAAAACAGCACTGGGCCGTAATGACGTCTGTGGGGAGCTGTTTGTTGAAGGTATGGCTGAGTTGATTGGACTGGGCCCACTGACAACCCAGTTCCTGTACACAGTGGACTTTCCCCATTGAAAACACCAGTGCAGAACCAGAACAAACAAAGTCACCCAAGACAGGACAGGAAGGTTTCACTTCAGCTCTTTAGTGAAATGTTACACAGTATTACACTGAGCAAAGTCAGCAGGACTTGAAGGATTCCCCTGATGATGTTTACTTACCTGTACTTGGTGAATAGCAACAGATGCCCATGCTAAATTAGCCGTTGCAACCTGGGGGGGGGGGGGGGGGAAAGAAAAAAAAAAGCCATTTAAGATTCACAATGGTTAACTACAACAACAGGGAAATGAAGGACAGGAGATTAAAATGCAGGGAAACTTTAAATATAAACAAATGCTAATGAGTGACACATTTAACAAAAGAGGAAGGCAAAAAGTTAATATTACATTTTATTCGAAACGCTGGTCCCATTCATCATCTACTCACTGGAGTTTCCCTGACAGATGGTGGAGTGCATGTGTAGCTGCAGGCCCACGATTGATTTTTAATCTGACATTTTTACTCATTTCAGTTTAAAATACATTTCAGATGGATTCCCAGCATTCTCTCTGTGATCTCTGGCATGCTGGTTCTTTTAGACAGTGACTCGAACAGAGCTGTGAGTCAGATTTTATCTGGTGCTTGATTACCCTGCTTCAAACTTGTCAACTTGGAGTACAAAACATTAACCAAAACTCACAAACTTAAAACAGATCTGAATCAGGCTCAGAGGACGAGGCTTGATGTTTTTCCTGTGAAAACAGTCCCAACTTTCTAACCTTTGATTATTTTGGTGTGGATCAGACTGACCTCCTGGTGACTAAGGTTAAAGGGCTCCTTGCCCCGGTGCCGGTGCAGCTCCAGGACGGCGATGATGTCCCCGATGGCAGTGAGGATAGGTAGGCACAGGACAGAGTGAACATGGATCCCTGAGTCTTGCCCTGTGCCGTCGGGGAAGCGCTCGTCCTGCAGCACACGAGTCGTTTGTTAGGGGTAGTTTACAGACACTGAAGACAGGCGGAATACTTTTGAGGGTTTTCTAAATATTATTAGATTGTTGTGGTGTTTCCTGCGAATTGGTTTTTTTTAACAAAGAAGCTTTCCTGCAACATTTTCCTGTTTTTTTTTTACCCTTGATGGTGGTGAGGAGAGTAAAACAACTATCAACAGTTCATACTTCTG
Organism: Arothron firmamentum; assembly: GCA_016586285.1. Taxonomy (NCBI): domain Eukaryota; kingdom Metazoa; phylum Chordata; class Actinopteri; order Tetraodontiformes; family Tetraodontidae; genus Arothron; species Arothron firmamentum. The sequence continues at coordinate 10,141 of BJFM01001593.1, forward strand.
TGATTGGCGCATCTCCTCTTGTGAGACTGCGCTCTTACCCCTGCGATGTCTTCGACGAGTAGCGTTTTGCGAGTCTTGGCAACATGAGCGGCAATGGTTGTCCCACATGCAATGGGACCGTAGGGGATGAGGCTCGGAGGGCCATCCTTGGCCCCCGTTGGAGTGAACAAACACAAGCTCTATTGAAATGCGCAGAAGAGAGAAACGCAAATGGAGCAACAAGAAGTCAAACGCAAGCCTATGAATGCACGCCTGTATGCGATGCAGTCAGTAAATACCGTCTGCGCTTACATTGTTGCTTTCTCCCAAGAAGTAAAGTGCAAAGCCATCTGCTTTAGTTGCTGCAGAAAGAACAGATATGGCATATAGAATATTAAATACAGCCAACCGGGTGAGTTAAAGTAGATTCGGTCTGTGACATGTTCTCTTCTACTGCTGACAACCACCGAGTGGGTAAAAATCATGTGTCCAGTTAAAATCTTTAAACAATGTCCTACATAACAATGAGGACACTGACTGGAGACAGGCTTTTACTGCCAGGCTGTTCATCTCATTCCCAGTTTGCCTTTCCGGTCCCAAGACAGAAAGTGGTGAATCAGCTGATCAAGAAGAATAAATTAGCTCATTAATAGTTAATGGACTTGTGTCTGTTTTATTTTCACATACAAGAGGCGTGCACAATGAATGGGGTCTGCAGCCATGTTCCCTTCAGGGGTGCACAGGTTAACAGGATCCCTGTTTATCCTCAGTTTCTCATAGGTGTATATTGGGAATGGCAGTATAACTGGAAATTTGTCTGGGCTGTCTGTCTTTTACCAGTTTGAGCAGGGATGAGCATCAGCAGTGACAGAAAATGGATGGTTTCAATGTCGTATAATCACCTTAACATAGATTGATCCTTTTATAACCATCCATAGACATACTCTTCATCATCGTGCTGCACCGTCCACAGAAGACAGTAAATAGACAGAACAAACACTGGAATTGCAGACAAGCTTTCATGTTTTCCTCTATTTCAGTGGCGTGGCTGTTTACAGTTTAAATCCCATATAGAAACACGAACTAGGATCTATTTTAAAATATCCTTTTCTTCATTAGTTGTTGTTGCAACTTGAAAGAAGATAATCTCACTCCTTTCAAAGTATTCCTACCTATTCTATTCATGTACAGTCCAACCCACAGCCCAGTGGCTGAATTGCAAACAAAGCTCCTAAGACATCGTCTTCCACATTGGACTTTAGATGCCAGTGAGCTTAACTCAAGCTGTCCACTTTTACCTGTTTTGATGATGTTACATAGCTCATAGAGCAGCAGTTTGTTGTCTCCTCCAGTGTCCAGCCGCTGCTCCATGTAGCTGTTTAGTTCATACACCACGCCCTGCATATTTGTGTCCTGGTACTGCTGGACACAAGACACACAGCATAAACTGCAACTCCACGGCTTGTGCGACAACACAAATGATGCTAGCCATTAACTAAATGGCCATTCACAACTATCAAGGTCCTCTCTAACACACTAAAACGATTTCACTGGCATTTTCTGGCCCTGGGATGCCTTGGTAGTACTGAAAGGATGCCACCGCAGCTCTGCAGCTTTGATCGGAAGCCTGGCAAACTGCACAATTCAGCCTGGGCTTAAAAGTGCGGTTATGTAAGAGGTAGACCTCCTGCCATGTACGAGGCCACAGCCGTCTATTTCTGCGCCTGCAGAGAGGGTGAGGAAAGGACGACAGAGACAGTGGCGCACTTGAAATCCTTCCCCGTGGGACGCCTTCAATTCCCCCACCTCCTGTTTGCAGACATATAGATGACGCACTAAGGGGTCAACTAAGCTTTGGTGTTGTTTTTTTTCTTCATGTATGTGTGAAACCCATTCTCCCAGCTCTTGGGTTCACCTGTGTGTCGTGTACCGACACCTGTGCTCCTTCAGGCCCAACCGTTAGAAGATGACAAAAGTATGAGCTTCAAGCAATTATGGGGCGTGCAGGGAAATCAATCTTACAAGCTATTTTCTGTCTCATGTGGTAATCTTTCTCTTCATTAGTTTTGGAAAGTAAACTGAAGCTGCCTTTTTACTCAGACCAAGCAACACCAGAGACACAAAGAATGTATGGACGGATTGATATTTTTCATCAAACATCATAGTTATGCAGAAATTAACAACAAACCAATATATTATTCTAATACAATAATACATTTTTTCAGTAAAAAATAAATAAATAAATAAATTTAGGAAAGTTAAACAGTTTCTTACTCTGCTGACTTCTTTCACTGATGCATCATCTGTAAAAGAGTGAAATAAAGTCAACATAAATATACTGCACCGCCCTAAGGGTCACTTCCACTATGATATTAATTAAATGAGACATGGATAACAACAATGTACTTTTCACACATTTTCACATTGGGTTCTGAAAAAGGACTGCATAAAAAGATTACTGACATTTGAAGATTAATTAAAGATGGACGAAGCCACAGGCGTAAAAGTGCAGTGTTGCCATCTGTTAATTTTGAATATTGTTTTATCTTCCACTTACTACATTGGCAGAAATTTGGACGAGGGTGCCCAAACATTTGCATGTCATGGCTGAGGAAGAAAATTCTACAGAACTTTGACTCAGCGATCCAAAATATCTGAGTCTGCGAAAGAAGAGCTGACAAGCTGGCGATTATAGAGATTATAAGAGGCTGAAGGACCACAACAGCCACAGTGGGTCTATACCACACCCCCATACGTCATCAGTCTGAGTCTGTATAAAATTTCTGGTCTTTTGAGGTGTGTGTGTGTGTGTGTGTGTGTGTGTGTGTGTGTGTGTGTGTGTGTGTGTGTGTTGGAAAACACCAACCACACAGTTTACCAGGAATTTTTTTATCCAGGTTAATACATTCCTGGTCATGAAGTTTCCTGGAAATGTTGGTAGACAATTGGCTGCACACATTCTACAATAAAGACACAAGAGCTCCTCACATCTAAGAGGCTGTTAAATCCTATTACACCCATAATTTAGGCAGAACATCAGTAAACTAGCTTAAACTGATTAATATTACACAATCGGATATATTTCCATGTGGATTTTAAAGAAATTTTAAACAGCAGGGTGGGAAATCTAGAGTAGAAGACAAAACTTTAAGTATTCTAGGCAAGGCCATTTAATTAAAAAAGATCTTTTAATATCATAAGATCAAATATGTACAATGAAACCTGTCTATTTTCTATGCAGTTCCAGAATAAGAACTTAAAATGATCCTGTCTTAGAAACTAACTTAGAAGCAATTCATAAAATAACTAAAACATATATGCAAAACACAATAAATAAAAGCAGAACACTAGTAAACACAAAAACATGTCGTCACAATGGTAGTTGTCTTGGACTGATCACCAGTTCATAATAGGACTCACCAACAGGCTAATAAAAAGAGATGTTTTCTTTCAAATAGAATTAATAAAGATATTTTTTCAACAAGTGGAATGTTGTCGCCTCTGGTAAAAATTCTGAAATGTCTGTTTGTTGGACAGGCAACAGGCAGACAGACAGACAGGCAGACAGACAAACAGACAGACAGACAGACAGACAGACAGGCACATGTTGATGATTTTCGTCTCTGTACACAGACACTTAAGAATGTGATAATAATGGACCCTTCGGCCAATCACAGCATTTACTGGACCCGGTCTCGGAGCCTTTCTGTGACTACAATTCTGGGTGAAATGGAAACCACTGACACAGATGGAGTTGTTCTTTATCACACTTGCATCAACAAGCACGTGACACCAGCAACTGCTCTGATCTCTTCAAAAACTTGTGATCAGAGGAGATTATAGAAACAGTCAACCCTGACTCAAGCCGCTTCTCTTTTGAAACCGGCTTCTTGGTGCATACAAAGACAAGAGGAATAAATATCAGCCAGCTACAGTGTTTGTTGCTTTAAACATTCCTCTAGTACGCTCTGATTTTCCTAACTTAGCCATGAGAGCTATTTTAGAGTGAACCCCTGGCCGGGCATGACGTCAATCAGGGAAGCGAGAGCTGCACTTCAACGACTTCAAACCGCTTTTAAAAAAAAATGAAAATATACAGAGATCTGCTTTTCATGAGGACCTTGTGAGGCCAGTATTCTGATACAGAACCATCTTTTACAAATACGTTCAAAGTCTGACTGTGAATGCACGGGGAACTATTCAATTTGCTGTATTCAGTGCAGAAAAAGAAGTGCAAAGAGTAAAATGTTCTGGTCAAGGTCCTAGCATTGCTTTTCAGCCAGCTGATCAACTTCAAGGTACATCCACGAACGTCCAAGAAGTGGACACAAAACCTGACAGCTTAGAAAAGAAGATGAGGTTGAATTATTCCCAAACCTGACGTCAGAGAATGCTGAAAATAAAATGCTCTCCAGATGTATCAGATCCACTGGCGCACAAAAAAATAAAGATCTAGACTCAACTAGCTGTCACTGAATGGTGCCATTTTTTTCCCATAATATTCTTGAAATAACTATGACAGCAGCATTGTCAGCTTGCATAAATCCAAGTAAAATAGGACAAGGATACAGTAATTAGTTCATTTACTAATCATTGTTGCTGAACATTTCATGTTACTCATATCTCAGTGCTCGCTAACTCTTGTTCAGAGAGTGTGGCCGTTGTGGGAGTCATTCCTGGAAGAAAAGTCACCTGCAAATGCTTCCCCAGCGTTCACATCGACAGTGAAATCAGACCCTCAGTGTGCAGATTTCTGAACCTCTCACGGGAAATCTTCTATCGTGCATGTTTAGCTATGCTCCTGTTTCCATAAAATGCCTCATATAATGATCTTATAAACAGGATGTGGGTGCCGTTGGTAACAGCAATCTTTGTTTCATCAGGTATAAATGTCTGGAGATTAATCGGACACCCGGAAGGCAAAGAGAGACAGAGAGGTTATGAATTACAGAAGAAAGACAGGAAGCACTGAGTGTGTGTGTGTGTGTGTGTGTGTGTGTGTGTGTGTGTGTGTGTGTGTGTGTGTGTGTGTGTGTGTGTTTTATCATCATACATCGTGGCCCATCAGGCATCAGCATCCACTGTCCTATATTTTCAGGGACTCCGCTGCTGCTTTTAGTAAAAACAAGAGAAAAGGGCTAAAAAAATACCGACTGCGCAGTCCACCGCAAACACAACTGTCTGACATCTGAACCTGGAGAGCGAATCGGCCATCTTCTAGTGACGTCATGGCTGTGTTTGATCTCTCTCTGAACTGTAACACTCTTGGTGAAAATGCTTTTTGCCTGGTGCTGTCAGCAGATCTCACGTTGGTACTGGAGCCTTTCAGGCCACGTAAGGAAGAACTGCTGGATTAGCATCAACAGGACTGCACCAAGAGAAAGCTTCAGAAGGTTCCAAACACTTCTGCACATTGTTATTACTATTATTATTATTATTATTATTATTATTATTATTATTATTATTATTATTATCAGTATTAGTATTATTAGTATTATGACATTATATTCTGAGGTTTGCAGATTATCCCCAGCTCTACATTAGGATTTTTCATTTCATGGAAATGCAACATAAGGGGAAAAAAAACAACAAATTTTATATTTTTCAAAACACACAGCAAACAGATCTCAGTTAAAATAAATAACTGTGTGACGTCAGACGTGACAAAAGCTGTCTGGTCTGGGTGTTTGATCCTACAGTAGTTCCAACACCACAGAAGCAGAATGAGAAGCCTTCACACCGCAAAAATTATTTGCACATATTGATTTCATGCTGTGTAACGAAAGCGCTTGCGTCAGTGTGGAATGCTTGTTCAGCAGACGGAGACACACACACACACACACACACACACACACACACACACACACACACACACACACACACACACACACACACACACACACACACACACACACACACACACAGCTGTTACACATTTTTTCCTCATCTAAAATGACATCAATTTTCAATAAAAAAATAATGCCTCAACTCACATTTGGTCCAAGTCCAAAAATTTTTGTCACAAGCGAAAAGGTCACACACCCTGAGTCTGATGGCCATGACAGTTGATAATTTGATGGTTGCTTTATTGACCAGTGGCCTCACGTGTGCGCCAGGCAGACCACAGCCAGCCGACAGTGACTGCTGCTCTGTGAAGGATGTGCTGTTTACCTCCACTTGTGTTCATATAGATTCCCACTATTCTGAGATATTCTCCTCAGAACAGTACTCGGAGATTCTGTATCCACCTCTGTGTGCTTTCAAATATAAACATTTGCTAAACAGCTAAACATAATAAGACTTTGCAGAACACAAAAATATACATTGGGCTGATTATCCTGTGTTCAGAGAGCTCTCATGAAGACGGCCCCTGCTTGTTCCCAATATGGAAAGCCCTGCAGGTGAGACAGTCCTCTTATCACGGTGTGGTGGACTATGAGGCTGCACAAGTATATCTTTGTCTGTCTGCTGCCAAAACCTGTTTGGGAAACTGAATCAGCTGCTTAAGGGCCCGGCACGACTCCCAAACGCCAAAGCTCTCAGGGCAAAGTCACTGTCTCAGACTTCTCTAATTTTCTTTCTGCAATTTTCAGAAATGCAGCAAATAGTTCCACATTTACGTGACCACACACTCCAAATTAGTTTATTTGGTTGATCAGATTGTAGCGTTGCTTCCCTCCTGACAAATAAAATATGAAATGAAATGAATGATAAATACTGTCCTGTCCTGTTTAACAATAAAGGGACCCTTGTCACAGTTCTTAACTGTCTTATACGTTTTGCTTTTACATCACAAGGTTAAATTACCTGAATGTGCAGAAACAGTTACGTCCGACATCTTAAAAGATAAGATAAAGAAAAACACACACAAATGCCATAAACCTGATCCAATGCATTGCTTCCAGATGCAAACTCTATATTTTTTGTGACTTTGTTTGCCACATAGTGGCCAGAATCATAAACAAAATGTAAATATAAAACCACTAACTTATGACGTGTCCTCTGAAGATCAATCTTTAAGTATGATTGTTCAGTTTGACTATGGATTATTGAAGATCTAAAGAAAAAACAGAAGCGATATCCAACAGCACAATTTGGCCGGCGTGAAATCTTTTTCTGGAACAGAAGCGTAACACAGACACACACTCACAGACTGAATGTAAAGCTTAGGTGCACAGAGCAACTGATTTATGCTGCCCATCACATGATAGCTGAGAACATGACTGGCTGCAGGGAAGGCTTCCAGGAACCAGCGGTTATTTCATTGACGATCACATGGCGACAGGTCCCGCTACTCGGAAAAATTTCAGTTCAAAGTGATCGCTACAAGGATGCAAATATAGGCCTCAGACCAATTTAGCTAGGCTTCACTATTAGCTGCATTATTCAGTTAACTGTGTACACTCACTTGAAAACATGACAGGCCAGATTTCACCCACTGGTCAATCCGCTGCAGACCAAGTACTTAATATAATAATATGAATGATACATATTATTATTCAGAATTTTTTGCATCTCATTGATAAAAAAATAACTGCGAGTAAACTGTTATGAATATAATATTGCGAGTGATGTTACACCAAGAGTTGAGTGAATTATCTCTCCAGTAATAACAAGATTTATTTTTGGATGCTAAACTGAGCTAGCTGACAGCTAAGATGAGAAAGAATTTTCTCTGTGAGACCTAGTTTGCACGCATGCATATCAAGATGTTTGCTGATCACGCCGACGTCTGCCGACCTCCCGGCTCCCGTCCCTAACCGTCCACGAGCAGGAGTTTATGCAGCCATTCAATCAAAAGTGTTCAGATGTGCTGACTTGTCGCAGAGCGGCAAATGAAAATTTACCAAACCAAAACTGAAATACCAAATGCGTTACATTTATGGTTAAAGTCAAAGAATGATGATTCTGCTACATTTAAATAAAATAAGTTACAACTGTTGTGACATTCTTTCTGAAAACTGCAATTAACCCAGTTAAATGATGTAATTTTTAACCAAAATTGTTCTTTGGCAGGAAAACACGAGGCTATGGATTAAAAGCTGAAGGAAAAAAAAACAAAAAACCAAACTTTAAGTTGATTTATCTAAGTTTCATGACTCATATGACAATTGAGCAGTGATGGAAGATTATTCAGCCTTCCTCTTTGTGAAGTTTGTGGAACTGTTTGGCTTCAAATGCTCTGGTCTGAAATTATTTCTGCCTGGTGCCAACAAAAATTAATAAAATGGTTCTTTCTTTCAAACACACACACACACACACACACACACACACACACACACACACACACACACACACACACACACACACACACACACACACACACTATAAAAAAAATGGTCATAATAAGGGAATCAACATTTCTACACAGCGTCAATGAATTCCACAGACTTTGTGAAAAAGCAGCGCCAAAATGTGACATATCCCTACTCTGCCAGTTTTCCCCTTCACTTCAGCCCCCCCCCCGCAAACCACCACCATCATCCCCACCCCTCCCCTGGGCCCCCTTCAGCCGGCTGCATGTCTCTGGAGGTCGCCTCTGACGTCAGCAGCTCGACTGGGCAGCGTGCCAGCGCTGTGGGCCCTTGATGGATGTGGCTGGTCTGAGAAACAATCCGGTGTGTGTGGAGCACACGGCACAGACGTTGCTCGTCCTGCTCAAACACATCAAATGACCCGTAAACAGCCAACAGGCCTGTTGCCCGTCCCTTTCGCCTGCCGATCTCACACACACACACACACCAACTATTAAACGAGACACGTGAAGATGAGTGATTTGTGCTGCAAGGTCCAGGATAATAAATGCAGCCCACAGAGGCGCTCCCCGCCTCAGATCTGGCTGTTTTATGGTCTTTCTCAGTCAGCATAATAAAAGTAAACGACTGACATGGCTGCAGATATCTTGGAGAACCTTTATTTCTGATGGATTAGTTGTGAATTGGAGTTCAAATGACAAATCTGCACCTATTCTGCTATTGTTCAGGCTATGAAGACAGCTGCAGGGTGTGTGTTGGCTGCATGTCATATTGCGCATACCTGCAGGGCTGCTGCTCGTCTTCTTCTTTAGCCATCTGTCCAACGTCTCTGTGCTCACACTCTCCAACACGAAGTCATCCAGCATCTGCGGGTGCAGGGAGAGGTAGGCCTTCACTTTCTCATCTGTCAAACCTGCAGAACACAGGGAAAGAAAAAAAAAAAACCTTTCACTCACAGCTGCACTGAGTCAGAAATTTAAAAATTAATCTGGCCGATGCAAATCTAGAAAGCACGGAGGGGAAACAGAATGGAACTAATGTCAAAGGTGCACAGTGTTCCCAGCAGTCACCAAAACAAATGCACACAAAAGGTCACCCCTTCCTCGCCGCTCCGAGGTGAGAGCGGCGGCGGCGGCGGCAGCGGCGGCAGCGCTCAGGTTCCAGCTACAGTTGACATCCACACCAGCTCACTTATGTTTACTGTAAAGCTGTGTCTCCAGGGACAGGAGCCTCCGACAGAGGCAACGGGATAAAGGAGGACTCGATTGTGCTTAATAGGCAATTATGTTCTTGAGAGCTCGCTAAGTGCTGCTGTTTACTGTCTTTGTTGTCAGGGAACAAAGCCATTTGCCAGACCATCGTTGGGGGAAAGTTGTTTTTAATACACCCACTGGCGTCTGAGCGGCCGTCACGATGCACTAGGAAAACATCACGTCACTCACGCAAATTGAGTGAGCGTCTAAAACAAAGGCTTGGAAGTGCCTAAACTCTGCAGTGAGACGTCATCCCGGCTTTAGACTTTGAACGCAACCCACTCATGAAACGCAATCAGCGCTGAGAAATGAGAAAACAAACACGGCACGGCTCAATTTACACTTTATGGTATAGCGTGCTGCATTTGGGTCTTTTATCAGATAATAGTAGACAGGCCCATTATTTTTGAAAAGCCCCCCCCACCCGGTTATGCAGGTTTCTCTTTGCTGGGGCACCTATGCAGAGTCTGTTCCACCAGAGTGCACGCAGCTGGAAGGCATGTGTTCGGCTTTCAGACACGCAAACATCCACAACGGAATGAAAATATTGCTAAGTGGGGTGTCCCTCTTAAATCCTGCGTGATATCGAGTAGGGAACGGCTGCAGGCTTTGGACAGCAGTGCCAAACATGGTGGGTGGCAATAGCTTGCCTGTTGCACCAAATAACAGCATAAACCCAGACGCAGGAGCAGGAAGCATCCGGTCAACTGGAAATATATGGATGTGTGCTAAGATGCAATGAATACCATTTTAAAATCAATATTCAATTTTGATCAGAATTAAAAAACAAACTTCTTATGGAAGTAAACAGGCCACCTAGCACAGCTATGGCCTTTCTATCAACATCTAGCTGCAGCCATGTGTCAGTGTATGCTCTGCATGTGTGTGTGTGGAGCTCGGCCAGGATTGTAGAGGTAGGCAAATAAGGTGGGGGTAAGCTCTGGGTGCAGGGGATGCTGCTGTTTGAAGCTGTCCAGACACAAAACACAGATCTTAAGAAGCAGACAGCCTCACGAGACTCCTGGCCGGCTGTGACGCACATGGGGAGAATATGGATTAATAAATCATACAAAGTAAATGTAGGAGTTGGGTGAAGGAGCCCGGGGCGGGGGCAGAGAGAGGAGTAAAAGCGGCAGTAAAGACACTCACAAGTTTGTTCTATTTGCAATACAAAGACAGCACTGATGGGTAACACTACAGAGAGAGGAAGAAAACAAGGGTGCTGTTTCAGTTTATGAATGCAACTTTTGTGCTGGCAAGGCTCTGAAAATAATTTAGCTATCATATGTGTGCGCTTGAACAAAAAATAGTCAAATGTTCTATTTCAACAGGGCAAAAGCTGCAGTGATCAGATTGTGCAGTGGTGATAAGACGCCCTAAATAAAACTCCACAGTTAAAATTAATTTGCTGTTTTGTAAAAAAAATTAAAAAAAAAAAAAGAATCAACTTTTCACAAGAATCAATTGAATCAACTCCTGTCCGTTTGCTTGTTTTTAGCAAAATAACTCAAAAAGATATGAATGGATTTTTATAAAATTTTCTGAAAATCTTGATTATGGGATGTGAAACAGATGATTAAATTTTGATGATGTTCTAGAGTTTGTAGAAACTTTCACTCTTGAAGGCCAAGGGGCATAAAGAAATACAAACATTAATATATAATAGATATAAATATTAAAATATATATATAAACATTTGGCATCTTTTTATCCCATTCAATGGAGGAAAAAAAAATCAAATACAGTAAAATAGATAAATATCAATTCAACAAACCAGAATCTGCTCTCTGGACATGTTTTCAAATGCATTTTGAGCAGAGCGATGTCGCGAGTGCACGGCTGTGTATTGTGCTGTAATTCATCTCTCTTGGTCCTTGCTGACCACAGCCTGGAGGAGAAGAGTTCATGAACACACGAGAGAGGGGAAAATAAAAGACTGAAGGGAAATAGCTGGAGTCTCTGGTGAGAGTCGAGTTCAGTGGGAAACTAAACCGAACACACGCATGCACGCTCACACACACACATTAGCTCCTGCTCTGTGAGTCAGGTGTGACCATTTGAGGTAAATAAACTTTTGTAACCTCCATCACGCTGCACTAAATACTCCAAAAACTTATAGACTAAATATCTGCTGAGCATCAGACACTCGTGCTAAAGCTGTTTGTAAACACCCAATATTTGAGGAGAAACTCTTCCGTTAGATTCCGAAGACACGTGGATTAGAAACATCGCCTCCATTCGAAAAAAAAGAAAGAAAAGAAAACGCAAACAGAAACATTCTCGCCTGTCCTTATATGCCTGCGACTGTCAGATGCCGTCTTGGCCTAAGACAGAAACCTGGAAACAGTTGAAAAACAAATGCTTTCATTCTGAAATCCTTCACGAACTGAACAGGTTTACGCAGCAGTTTCTTTAAGGCCCAACTTAAATCACAAACATTCTAAAAAAGTGAATAATAGGGTTCAGGCTCTATTTGTTACTGTGGATTAGAGTGCGTGTACGTCCTAATGGAGGAACATAAGTGTGAAATCATTTGTCTATACAATGCTGAGAGCGTTATAAAACACAGCCTGCGTCTGCACTAGAATAGAAACGTTAAGCGAAAAAAAGTTTTGAAAATGCAAATACCATCAATCTCACTTCAAGTGTTGCTCTGGAAAAGATGCCTGAGGAATTTGGCCCAAAATGGTGATGATGATCGATGGTCCCAAACATTCCTGCTACTTTCTGTCAACTACACAGACTTTCCATCGGCTTCCCTCTAAACTTCCAAGTGCGCTGGCACCGACACACTCGGGGTCAAGTGTCGGCATCCTGGACCCGTGATGGGGCAGCCTGATCCAGAATGGTCTGACTGGGAACCGTGTGTGTATGCTGATCTGGAGACGACACAGCAGCTCAGTTTAGAGGCCTCTTGATTTGGGCGACGATCGCGTCTCTGCTGTATCACCAGACATCTTTCCATGCCTAATATTTCAGAATACAGTTGAGCCGTTCGCATAACATATTAAGTCATTTTAAGCTTGGTTTTATTTACTATTTGACAGTAAAGTGGAACATAGTGATTGTTAGCTATGTCCTGCTTGTGATTGGCTGAAAACCTAATATTTTACGTTCTGAATCTGTCTTGAAATCAGCGCATATTCCAGCTTTTTAAAAAAATATTATGCACACTTAAGTAAAACTAGTGGTGCTATCAAAATGTCCACAAAATAGTCCTCAGTAAATGTAAAAGTATTCTCACCCTTTTAGACAAAATAAAGGTGGGAATGTGTTTGCTATGCTGCATGACTGTAAGTGCTTGTCAGAGGCCCAGTTGGCTGAGATTTTGGTCCTGACTCAGACTTGGACTTCCTGTGTAAAAACTGAAGCCCAAGTTCATGCGGTGATGTATTCTTGCGTAACACTGCGACGTATACCACACCCTGGGACCCAAAACCCAAAGCGGCCGCAGTGCACCGGGGTCTCGCGTCCAACTTTCTCAGTGAATACGGTTTTGTTTAAGCTGAATGTGTTTATGCTAGAGCTTGCGAAATGGTGTGTATGTGTAAGCACCAGTTAGTGGTGTTAATATGAAAGATCCGCCTTCAAAAAGTCCAGAAGAAATTACATATTCTTGGGGAGCAATAATTCAACTTTTACGAGCACTTTTTATTCGGGGAATCAAGAAGGTACGGTGCAATTTTATATGGAAAAGTAAAGCAAACTGCCTGTAAAGATACTGCAAATGAAGTAAAGCCCCTTCGTTAGATTGTTTTTATTCTTTTTTGGTATGAATCTGTTTTGAAGCAGAGAATATTAGATGCGACAAAAGAATTCATAAAATATCACTGACATAAATGTGAGATTTTTGCAGATCAACATTTATTAGTGTTCCGACAGAAGCCTGTAGCGAACATCTGCCATCTCTCTGAAGGTGGCTTCAACGGGGAATAAAGAAATAAAAACCAATAAAAGAACTCTAAAAGAGCAGCTTGATCCATTTGTCTCTGCGGAATCACGCCCCCGATCCATTTCACAACCGCTTCACTTTAAACATGTCAGACGTCTTTCGGTAACTCTGCAGCGCCGCTTTTTTGTGTCATCACTTCATTTGAGGGTTTCTGGTGCTCCAGCAAAGTGTGTTTCTCATGTATGAACGCTTATGCGCCCGTGTTGTGTCCAGCACGGCAGCGCCGAGCTCTAATAATCCCACAGCTCTGGAAACGAGCACAACAGACAACTTTGTCTCCAAAAAGCTAAAATTTATAGTTCACGACTTCTTTGAAAATAAGACCGAATCTGTTGGGTCAAACAAGTTAAATGATCAATTACAGTCCGAGTTGTGCAGAAACGTTTTGTCAGTTAAATCAGCTCTGGCGCGCATTCCCTCCTGACGGATCTGATTGATAACAGCTGTTGATTTTTCCAGCAAACGTACAACAG
>BJFM01001593.1:42667-56735 GCA_016586285.1 Arothron firmamentum
CCCCCCCCCCCCCCTGACAAATGGCTCATATTTGTCTTGATTTAAATAAGATTTACCAAAAGTAAATTACACAACACAATATAATTTTGTCTCTCAGCACACATCCATCAGCGCCGGTGTCTCTATTCTACTGTACGTGTCCAAATAATGTTGCTTTTTGCCTGGTATCTGAATTAGAACAGAACCAGATGTAATTTTAATGATTTAGCCTGTACATTTATGCATGTACAAATATACAAATGCTCAGCGGAAACACAGACAGTCGATGGCTCATTTGCACAAGGAGAGGACATGGTGATGTACAGTACTTACTGACCCTGATCTTCAGGGTTGAATGAGCTCTCATCTGCTTCACCCCTGCTCTAATGCTTCCAATGTTGCTTTGATATTCAGATCTGTAAGTCTGTTTTCTCCTAACACAGCATCCTGTGCACGCGAACAGAAGATATGACAATTTGCACAGCTGGGAGGGGACTGAAATCATCTCGGTGCTTTAGCATAAATACAAAATAATATGCCGAGGAGTAAATTTAAAGGATGTTTTAGAGGACATAAATGGAGCTGATTTCAATAAGGTGTTATTTTACACCAAAAAAGATCAACCATGGAAACACAACCTTGTTATTTTCACAAAATCGTCTACATTTTTGTCACCTCACAAAATAAAAAGCATGCCTGGGCTCGCGTCATGACAAGAGAGAGCTAAAAAAAACAAACAAAAAAAACAAAAAAAACTCCCAGAATGCTGAAAAAGTGCTAAGTGTACAGGTCCCAGCACAGCTTTATCACTCCAGTTTAGAGAAATAAAGAGATGGTATTCACATCAGAATAATGCCACAAGACAGCACATAAAAACTGATGATTAAATATGTTAAAACTATTTTATTTCACAAACAATTAAAATGTAATTTGAAAGCGACATAATATATTCACTCTATAGTCAGAATATTGAGCAGCAATGAGTCGAATTACATTACGCATCATCTTAGACTGATTTGGATTCAAGCACATGGTGGTTCAAACCAAAATGACAGATATGACGTCCTTTATTCTTTATTTAGAAAAGTGTTTTCGTGTCATTGAGGCAGGAACAGAAATCTGGCGAAGGACTCCATTTCAGTGCTCATCTCTGGGGTTTCTAACCTGACAACACATGCAGGTCTAAATTTAACAAGTTAAACCTTGAAATGTGCACAGATCCAGTCCCTCACCTTTCAAAGACAAGGCTGTCTTTTCTAACAACCCCCTCCACTTTATTCTTCTCCTTCTTTCTCAACAATTCCAGAAAAAGCACTTATGTATCCTCAATTTCAGTTTTAATACTTCCTAACTTCTTTAACACTGTCAAAAAATTTCAACATTAAATAATATTATTTTTCCTCTCAGCAATCAAACCAAATGAAGACATTTTATCGCAAACAGCAGAGAACCTTCATTCATTTCTCCTACATATTGCAAAAGACAGACCCTTTTTCTCTGAGAAGACCTGCACTAAATGTTGAGGAACTGTTGTCACTGACTAACAACATATTCATTTATAAGTTTAATATTGCTGTGAAGTGAGAATGAGAATGGAATTAGTTAATACAGGTACTGTACACTAATATATAGGATGCAGTGGAGTGGATTTAGAAACAAACGCACATGCTCTGTTAAATTAACAATACAGCAGTTACAGTACGAGTAAATATACTTAGTTCCATTCCAGTCCTGCCTTCATAGAACATTTATTGTGTTACTGACTAGACAAGAACAATTATCTCAAAACACATTCAAGATTTAATAAGACGAGAATCACTTAAAAAAAACTGAGGTCGAGATGCTTTTAATCATGAAACACTGTATCATCTGCGTAGCAGAGTACTGGTTTGAGATTAATCTTTGCATTTCAGTTCTCTATTATCTACATTGTAAACCTGAGTCACATTGTAATTTACACTATAAACAATGGAAATATAGTGTCTATGTACATTTTTCTTTAATGCTGTGGATATTGGCCTGCTGCTTAATATAAGCAAGTTAATTCACTCCATCTGGATTTGCAGGCATTTTAAGCAGAAAAATCCACCAAAAATATCAAATAAACCTACATTGTTTGGTATGAAAATCAATAGATTTATATTCTATTGAAAGCAATTCTATAAGCAGTTATTTAGAACTTTTCATGACAACTGTTGTCAGATCTTGGAGCAATGTTTCCATCAGAGCGATGGCGGTGTCGCAGGAGTCCAGCCTGGAGGCAGTCCTCCCGGTGGAGAGGCGTCAAACTGAGCTGCATCATGCGCCTCTGTGGACGCACTGATGTCATACAAAGGAGAGCCACAAGAGGGCACTGCCATCGAGTAAGACAGGCCCGGGTACTGGCTGCTGCAGCCTCGAAGGAACTGGGGGCTCACGTTTGTCCCATTCTGGGACACAGGTGTCAGCGGGGAGTTGTTCACAGACCAGAGGCTGGTGAACTGACTGTAGAGAGACATAGAGAGATGATATTACTGTCAATATACACTGTCTCTAAGCTGGAGTTGACCGCAAGATTCAAGGTTCTTTCTGTCATATGGACAATAATTACACCAGCAGTTCCTGGCAATGACATTCTTTGATCTAAGCAGCCCTCTATCAGACTGACAGCATTTCAAAGCCTGTGTGGTACAGCCACTATCTGGCTGTACGTAAATGCCCTCAGCAGTATCTTAATCTATTAGCAGAATTATTTTGTGGAAAATTCATCATGAATGCTGATGAATCCGCAGGATCTAAATTGAAGCTTTATTGTTAATCTATGAGGAATGTTTCTGTCGCCTCTTAAAATCCATGCAACAATTAAATAAAGCTGTCCTGAAGGAGGAAAGGGAACCAGTCCGGTACTAAAAAGATGTATCTATCTTTAAAGAACTACAACCTGTGACATTTGAATCTCAATGAAGGTGACAAAATAAGCAAAAATGTTCAATACAAACCTAGAGTTGGTACCACAGTTGGAATTGTGTGTCATGGGCATCATACTGGAGTGTGTTGGCACATGAAGACCAGACCAGTTATCGTGGTTTGGCAGCAAACAAGCTGACGAGTTATCAGAGTAGCCAACTGCAGCACAAACAGAAGAACAGGAGGTGGATTTAGGAGATAAGAGGTTAATTCATGCAAATGTACATTATTTAACGTGTTCCACTTCCTGCTATCAGTGCAACAGTTAAAGGTATGAATATTCTCTCCATGCATTCCTTTTCTGAAGACCAAGTGTTTACAGCTCTGTGGCTCCACTCACACAAAGGCCAGAGGAATGCAAACCATTCCACTGTCAGTAGCATCTGTTTGACTTTTTTGTTAATAGGCCGAGGAGAACAGATGTAATCCCTGGATGTGTGAGGGTAAAAGATAAGGGGGACCACTCACTGGGTGAATTGGTCCGATGGGCATAGGGGCTGGTGTAGGGGGCAGAGCGGTGGTTCCTCATGGTGGAGTAACGCTCACAGCCAGGGGACGGTGACAAGGAGAGGGGACTCCCAAACTGGCTGTGTGGAGTTGATGGAGGCATAAACCAAGCACCTATTGGCCCAGACAAAATTAAATTACTTCTTATAATATGTGAAATCAAGTCAGACACTCAAGTTGGAATATTTGAATAAATACTTACAATGTGCATAACTTGACTGCTGGTTTTCACTCGTATCCTCCTTTATATCTTTAATATCTTTTCTGAAGAAGGAAGTATACGAGGATATAGAAAATAAACAATTGAAATAATCAATAAATCCTTTGGTTTTTTTTTAAACCAAAACCCTAGAAATATTGAATATATACAATTATTTAAAATTGTATGTTTGTTATTTGTCAATCAACACGATGTCATGTCCATTTTAGATTGTATACAGAATAACGGAAACGTAAAAAATTGACAAATTTCTTTTTATAAGAAGACTGAAAAAGTTTTTTTTTTTTTTTTTTTTACCTTTCCTTGGCGTCTAGGAAGGCTTTGGCAAATGGGTTGTGTTTTATTTTAAGTGCAGTGATCTAAAACAAACAATGAACAACAAAACATCAGTAGGAAAGGTTGTCAGAAAGTCAAAACAGGCTAATAAAACTAAAATGAGCGAAATGTTTTTAATATATAAATAACATGTGCTTTATTGCGTGCGCAATTTCTGTGCGTAATGTTGACGCACATTTTACGCACACATCATCAAGTGACATCGTCACTTCGTTAAAGTGAAATACACTTTTAAGTTTTTTATTCTAATAGTAATTAGTTGCGCACCTCATCGTTTTGATACGCTGTAACAGCGATGAACTGTGTCTCAGGGAAAGAGTGGCTCGTAATCATCTTTCTTGTGACTCCAACACGCACTATGTGGATACGGGGCTCGTACTTGTGGAGGGAATTCAGCATTACCTGGAAGACATGGGCGAATCATTTCATTCTAGAGCACCTGGACTGCAAGATTCCGCACTTTTTTCTTTCATCTTAGAGCATGTTACGCGTGAACAAGACTCGTCTCCTCACCTGTCCTCCCCCGTTGAGTTTATTGGTGAGTTTAACTTTGTTGAAAGATACGGCCGCTTTCATCCAGTGCGCACCAAAGTTTGGAGAATCCGGGTGGATGTACACGCAGCTGGGTGTTTGAGGTTCGGGTTTTCCGCCGGGAACCCACTCCCCGTTCACGTATTTCCACCTGTGGTTGTCCGCTGACACGAAGTCCAGTAAAATGGAATACATGGCGTTCGGGTCCAAACCAGACACGTTGATTTTAAGCACAGGAAACATGCGCCTTGGCACAAAGAAAAGAATGCACAAATGAATGAATGAAGAAATCAATAAATTCTAACATTTAATAGTTCGTTTTACCTGCCATTCTTTGTGACGATCATTTCATTTGTCAGAGTTTTAAATTTTTGCCAAAGCTCAATCTCATCCAGGGACACTGTCAGTTCCTTTTCCGTGGGGTCACCCTTCTCCCTGCCAGCCTGTAGCTCACTCTCCACCGCATTAAGTAGGTGGTCCACCCGGTAATGAGTGACCTTCCCGGTACATTCGTCTGTATCCATCCTGTCTAATAGCTCAATAGTTGCAATCTCGGGTCTTATACGCACATATATATTTTTATTTTTATTTTTTTTCCTTCTGGTGTCTCCTGAAAACACTCCTCTCTGGATGTCATGTATATGTCTCGGTTAAATAGGCTGAAGAGAAACTCCATGTCGGGCCGGGTGTTTGGAGCAGAGACGGTTGGCTCATTTTCCCTTTGATCTCTGCGGGCTCTGCGCGGATTGGCTGGGGCAGGTCATCCCTGGTGTCTGCAGGAAGGCACCCTTTTGAGTAAAACCGTTTCACTTACTTTATTACATCAACCTGCAAATATTGACACTTACATCAAAGCCACACCTGCAGCATGAACCACATTGAATTCTAATTTATTGATCCTTTCAGACATTCAGTGGCTCAAAATGTAGGAATTAAACATGTGATACTTCCTCTAAGCGGCTGAGGCACATTTGGTGACAGAATTTTCAAGGTAAGGTTTAGAAAAACATGAACGAATTCACTGTTCAATTTTATTTCTAAATAAATGGTGATCAATTAAGTAACATATCTTATTGTCTATAATGTAGTGCAAAAGCATTTAAATCCAAAATTTTCTTCTATATTTTGTGTGTAAGACATGTGTGACTGATGATTGACTGTTTGTGATCTTAGCTGAAAAAAGATATGGGCTGACTGATTTAAGTTGTTAAAATCAGTGCTGCAATCCTGCTCAGAAATCACAGGTGATTTTCACTTGGAGCCCATTGCCATGGTGACATTGAAGGGGGAAAAACATGTTAGCTTCCATGGAGCTGTGCTGTTGTGTGTTACTAACAAACCACTGTTTCCTTGCACCTCCTGCCTTCAGTGACTGCGTCTGTCCAACTGTGTGGACCAGACTTCACAGACAGCAGAGAAAACCAAATATCACTCAAATACGTCTTACTTGACAACACCAAAGTAAAGTAAACCTAAACTGAAGCTTTTCCTTCATATTTCTGCTTCTTTGGGAATTACGGACATCAGTCAACATTGATGATGCTGGTTAACTGCTCTTGTAGATGCCAGTATGGATGCTTTTAACTGTGGGTGACACATATGACATTCATCCATCATTTCCTGTTTCAGTAATCGGTTTGTAATGTAAAGGTCCCCCCACCCTGGCCCCCCTGACACAGCCGTATACGAGCTGAGCGGACCGTAAAGTCAGAGTCAGAGGCGTCACGGCTGGCGTTATTTCCCACAGTGCTGGCGTCCCGTTGATCACCTCCTCCAGCACCCCACCCTGTCACACTGGCACACTTCGCTTCCTGTCAGACACTATGGGAACAGACACTGAAGACCCCCCCCAACTCAGTCTTCACATACAGGTGCATCATAATGGTCAATGGAACAGCCTCAAAGCTGCTTTACCTTAACAGCAGAGCCAATAACAATAATATAATTAACAGGAATTACAAGAACGGTGCTGTTACTGTACAGAACAACCACACAGTGTTTGCAGCCAAACCTGCTTTGAAATGGCTCCAAGGGTAAAACTGTTCATTTAAATTAGGTTAGACTGCCACTGACATAAGAGGCGATGGTAAAAACTAGGTGAGGCACGTCCACCCTACGTCACCGTCCCAGAAAAGGAAAACTCTGCCAGGATTTTGTCCCACAACAGCATCCTTTTCTATGGGTATGAACAAGCTTCCACCCTCAACGACATTCACAACATGTCTGTTCTTTTCAAATGTTACATGCTGCGTCCACGTCCTGAGGACGCCTGTATTTTGGGCAGTAGAAGAGTCTTGGTGACTAAAGCTTGTCTGACCACTGTTTACCCTCCTTCTGGCCAGGTTGGCCCTCTGTTTGCTTTGCTCAGGCTCGTTTTTACACAAAGGTGAGAGAAAAATAAGGCCCTCGGTTTGTCTGTGTGCTGCTCAACACCTGAGCATAGCTGCTGTCAAGGTTTGGGACAGCATTTACCTTCAGTACTCTTTTTTAATGGTAAATGGGACAAGTTTTAAAGAAATTTTTAAAGAAGATAAAGTTTTACGTCTTGATAAAATTAATATCAGCTTCAGTGGGCTGCAGGAAATTACCAGTAGTGATTTAAAGCTCAAAACAACCAGATTCTCAACTGATGGAGTTCTCTGCTATCCTGCATAACCTTTGAAAACATGGTTAGTTGTGCCACAATTACCCAAAAGTGTCACTTCTGCAATGCAGCTCACACTCAATAACACGGCGCACTGGGGTGATAACACACTTTGTCTGCTGGGTGCAAACTGGCTCCCAGGAGGGATCTTGAGCAAGGCAGCGTTTGCTCACAGGACCGTGCAGCAGCTAACAGACCCACTAGAACCTCTACACAGGTGGACTGACACTACTTGAATGTTCTTGACACTCTCAGTTTCTACACAGGTTTGTGGCGGTGGACATGTCTGACCCGGCTAATTTTGCACGCTTGTAATGTGCACATGGGAAATTCAACACGTTAAAGAGACCCTGGCGAAATGATCACAAAGAGAGCAAATTACCTCTCTTGTGATAAGCGCAGCTCATAATAAATATATTAGTAACAAGCAGGTCAAATGGGCAAATTACTGAGCTTTTAAGCGAGGACTTCAGCTCTAATTGCTTTTTTAAAAAGTATTTCTAATGGACGTGAGGAATGCTTTTCTAGCTGGAGGGTTCAGAGCAGCAAGAACTCACACGAGATCATGGTCAGCTTTAACCTCCCTAACAACCTAGTCATGCCTCCAGGCTAGTGTGCTAATCCCAACATCTCATATGAAGCGATGTCATTTGCCCCAACGCTGACTCTCTTTTGGAGAAGGCAGCGTTGTGAGCCGTTTTCCGAAAGGGGAAGGAGTGGGTTTTCATTGAGAGCAGGGTCACACCGTGTTTGTTGGTCTTACTTCTTTGTGAGAGGCTAAACAAGCTTCTAGGGGAGCCTGTGTTTGTTCTGGAAGGCAGCTCATACATCCAAAGGCCTCTGTTGAACCTCCAGCAAAACACAAACCCCCAGAAACACAGAGGCTCAGGACATACAACAGCAAGTCACGTTGAAAGTGTTTAGAATTGGTATTAATAATGAAATAGCACCACAGCTGAAGGGAGACTCCTTTGAAATGATGCCCAAAAGGTCCCTGGTCAAGATGGAGTTTTTTCTTTTTATATATTTTCCATTCTAAATTTAGGGCTCAGAAGGAAATCTGGAGTGGCAGCATTGTGCAGTGACATGAAAACCACAGGGAACCAGGTAGAAGTAGCCAAACAACATCTTTTGTGTAGCAAAAAGGAAGAGCTCAGACAGAAAAAGAACAGAAAGTTGTGGGAAGAGAGAGTTAAAGTGAGCCACCCTTGTCTCAGAGGAAACAGTGCATACAGAACAAATGAGAAGTAAACACATACCCACAGGAAGCCATTAACTGCTGCAAGGACCAATTAGGCCCCAGCAGGTGTTCCTGCCTTTGCCTGCCTCACCCCAAGGTCTGACGGAGCCTCTCTGTCTTAACTGAGGAAACAAGGGGTAGTTTTCATTTGCTTAGCTATTAAAAGGAAAGGATTTCCACTACAAGGTCTCTAAAGTTCTTTATTGTGCTCTCTCTGACCCCACCCATCAAGTGCAAGTCATTAGAGGGGGGGGCAATTACACCCTCCTGAAGAAGCACAGCTTTTTACAGGAGGCAGAGATAAGACAGGATCCCTGGCACGCCAGAGCCCCCCAGTACACAGGCAGCTCTGAGACTTATGGCACCTTTCACACCTGGAGACAGATGAGCCAGTCAAAATCAAAGTCACCCACAGCAACGCAGGCTGCCAAGAACAATAAGAGGAAATGAATATTTTCAAAGTAAAACTGTGGAGCCCTGCAGGTGCATTGTTGATGGCCTTAACGCGATGAATTGCATTAATATGAATGTTTTACTTTCAGATGAATGTGTTACTTTGTTTTATTTTGAATTATTCTTAAAGTGGGCAATCACAGCAAAATGACCTACTGGAAAACTGCAAATCTGCAAAAACTATTGATTTAAAAACCCTCAGAAATTAAACAATGGAAAAATGTAATACACTCATCTCAAGATACAGACATTGATATATTAAAAAAAAAAAAACCCAGACAGATGTTTGAGTTTGTGTATCCTTGTATATTATGGACAAGTTTACAGATGATAAAATTCATATCAATAATAGCTGCTGATTGAATATCAAGCTGACATCTTCTACTGTTATTTATTATTGTTGCATCTTTTCTTCCTAAAGTTGACTCTGCTCGTGGTTTAATGACATGCGTGTCACTGAGGAGTAAGAGAGAGTCAAAGGTGTGAACTTTTAAACATGGAAGCTTTGATATGCAGATGTGTGTATTTGAGCCCAGACACATTTACTGTGGTGATAAACAAACAGGGCTGTGTGGGAAAATCTTCTGTCCCTACAACAAACTGTTATAGTAAAAAAAAAAAAAAAAAACTAGAGCAAAGGACGCGGAATGTCCTGTAAACAGCGATCTAGATGTTATGCTGCCCCTATGAGGGAGAATATGGAACTGCATCTGAATAAAGTAAAGTAGTGCAACATCGTGATAATAATTCAAAAAAGAAGATCAAGAAAGATTTAAAAAATATTTAAAATATAGTTTAAACGAATTAAGCAATGGGAGCCAAAGGAAAAAGAGAGAAAAATGGAAGTTCTGTATATCCTACAGGGTGTATGATATTCTATTTTATTCTGTGGTCTTTTTATAGGGATAAATGATATGATTATCTGAATCTGTCTGCTGTCTCAGCTCTGTCCTGGAGCATAAATCTGTGGTAGTAAATCTGTGAGGGGGCAGAATGTGAGGGCTTGTGTTGGACAGTAGGTGATGCTAGAGGACAAAGACAAGCCTGAGGAGATAGCGAGGTGACCAGCAGGACAGCGACCAGTCCAACAGTTTGGACTATTGCGGAGAGTCACCAACTCCCTAAACGGCTAAAATACTGCTACTACTGTTTCGTTGGTTTTGGTGCCCACATGTTTTTCTGCTCCTCCTCCTGCTGAAGCTGAGACCAGGCCTCTCTTTGGGTCGAGGTCTTAAGTGTCCTCATCCTGTTCTAACAGCAAACACACTGCATTTCAGTTTGAGTGGGCGTGAGCTTTCCTGAAGATTAAAAAACAGAAAGAAGACCTGTTTTTGGTAATCCCTCTCATCCCTTCATTTCCCAGGAGCACCTTCCCACACAAGAGCCCAATAACAGGGAAACACCAGAGAGCACACTTCCTCTCCTGCAAAGCCCGGACTTTATTTCCTGCATGTTTCAAGGAAATTATTTTGTGAGTCTGTTCTGGCCCGTGTTTCTCAGGGAGCAATTACATCCTTCTTTAATCCTCATGAAGGCTTATCCTTGACAGATGCCACAAAAGGAAGTTTCAGGCCCAATTTCTATTTTAGACTATTAATGTTGCCATAAAAATGTTTAAATTCTAAACTTCACACTCTTCTCTGCACAGCTAAAAAGTGCTCACCTGGACTCCATCCTGGTGAAATCTGAACAGGACTAGTTCTTCACCATGACTTTTTAAATAGAAATCTGTTTTTGGGGGGTATTTTTGTCTTTCAATCTAAGAACCAAACTGAGTTTTTATAACTGTGTGGATCCAAGGACACTTAAATACATGAACATTTTAAGAAAATGTGGGGGAAAAAATTGTGTTAAAATGCAGTAACAGGAATAGATCAGCTCTGATCCAGGACATGTCCTGATTCCTGGAAAATGCCTTAAATTTAACAGGCCACTGCTGAGTGACCATGAGCAAAGTTTATGGGCTGAGTCCATCCAGGAAGTGTCGTCTTTGTCCTTTCTCACAAAAGGCAATGGAAACAGGGGGATTTATCAGTTCCGTTACCACGGTGATGTTGTTCTGGCTCTCTGCCACCACTTTTGCCAAGTGTCAGAGCGGCAGCACAGGTCACAGCAGAGGCTTACTGGATGTTACTAGAGACCACTCATGTTGTTTTAATATTTTTCCTTTAAAGTGGGGATTTAAATGAAAATATAGATGTAGTGACTGCAGTCGCAAGTGAGACTGCAGAGC
Source organism: Arothron firmamentum (assembly GCA_016586285.1). Classification (NCBI taxonomy): domain Eukaryota; kingdom Metazoa; phylum Chordata; class Actinopteri; order Tetraodontiformes; family Tetraodontidae; genus Arothron; species Arothron firmamentum. The sequence continues at coordinate 53,757 of BJFM01001593.1, forward strand.
ATGAACAGGCAGAACTGAAAAGAGGAGCAGAAGCATATAAAACAAAGAGAAAACTGCAGAGGTTTGGTCACGGTGTTTCTGCTCATCACCAAGCCGACCGCCTTGACAGTTGCCAGATGCTCGCTACAAATTCTGCTTTTTCAGAACATCTATTTGGTCCAAGCAGCTCTCCCGTCACGTCACAGACAGACAGGCGTGAGCAGTCAGACGGCAGCATGGAGACGGACCCAAACAGAACGCACAAGTGAGATCATACAAAAGAGGAGCAGTTACACAAGAGTGAGGCAGAGAGCCAGCAGATAAACCCACCAGAGAGGAGCCGTGCGCTGCTGAATGGGGCCTGGTACAAACGGTCCTCTCCACACGCTGCAGCAGGGGGGTCGAGTGGGTTGTTTTCAACATGGACAGGAAAAGTGTTTATCTGAAACTGAAGCCTGAGCTGCTGTCATGTGGTCAACGGCACGTGCGCGCGCGCGCGACCGCACGCTGCAGTTTCCAAGTAACTGGAAACAATGTAGTTCACACGTACACACAGGCACACTTATTGGTGTGTGAGGTTTAAAACTACTTTAAGGCTTTTATGATCAAAATAAACCACAAATCAAGAAGTATTTTAGTTCCTTCTTTGCACTCCAGTTTTAGTGTTTTCCTTAAAGCATTCAAACATGATTATGTGGGGCTGACCTTTAGCCCACAGACGTAATTTCTGTTATGCAATTAAAAAAAAAAAAAAAAAAAAAAAAAAAAAGCAGATTGGGGGTATTTTACTCATGACATGGGTACTGTGCACACTTGTCAACCCTGCTTAACAGGACATCTAAGAAGATTACACTAATGCCCAAGTGGCTCCAGGTACAGTAGCTGCAGCAACAAAGAACCTTTAAAATACTGGCCAAAAAAATGTACAAGAAATCCAAATCGCCATTATGTAACATGATTATTTAAAATTCACAGTGAACAGCTTCAGAATTAAAGGGGTCAAAGAAACCTGCTGTTTTTTTTAATGCTTTACTTCAAAAGGCATAAAGTCATCGACAGAAAAATCGTTCGACAGTACAAATATTTCGTAAATATTAAATACTGTAAATCAATGATCAACCCTAAAGGGTGCAGCCCTCTCATTAGAGGAAACATTAACGGTCCAGTTTGGTTTCAGCGGCGTCCTGTTGGTGGCAGCTTATTGTTCTCCAACACAAAGGAGGAGATTCGCGTTCCTTTACGCAAACGCACCTGCCAATCAACAAGCGCACAGCTAAAACAAAAACACGTGCAAAAGATCAAGAATTACTGTGTGTTTAATTCAAAAATGAATACATTAAGAAGAGGCATGGAATTCACAAGGAGACAGGCTCCAGGACCTCTAACGCCAACACAATGTAATCAGCTACTTTTAAATGGTTTCCTCAAAGTGTTGTGACACTTGCGATGCCAAATAATTCAGAAACAAGCCTGAGATTGCTCTGGAGACAATCGACGTTTTGCAAACAACGTCAGTGAACACACGCGGAACACATGAGTCCATCATCAGCTGCGAGCAAGGTCCCGTTATCAGGTGTCAGGAAAGTTTGTCCACTTTCCCCAAAGCTGCGGCGTTTTCTACCCCTTTGAGCCACTCCTTACATTTCCTCACAACAGTCTCGTCCACGTCTCCATCCTCCTCTTCGTACTCCACGTCGTCGTATTTGTGCTGGTCGTTCAAAAGAGATATTTTGACAATAGCCGTGATGTCCTGCTCTGCGCTCTCCGCTTTGGGGCCCGCGGCGCAGCCTTTGGCGCCTCCGTGCGCTTTTTTGGATGGAAAAACTCGCCTGTTCCGAAAGTCGGTGGAGGCGCAGCACTTCTGCTGCTTCGCCATCATCTGCTTCTCGAGGTTTCGTTTTTGGAGGACAAGAACGGCTTCAGGCGTGAGGCTGAGGGTGAACTGGATGCTCTTCTTCCCTTCCTCTTTGCCGCTGAGCTGTCTGCTAGAGTCCATGGAGCTGGATCGCCTGACGCCTCCGGATTCCTGAGTTTTCGGCACCGCCAGCCAGGAGCATTTTCCCTGGGTCTCATGCGCGGCACCCACCACCTGAGTTGGGCTTTTTCTCACCTCTTGTTGGGGTCTTCGCCCTAAATTGGCAGAGGTCCAAGAAACAGACTGCTTCTCCTTGTCGGATCCAACTTTGTCCCTGCTGGCTTTGCTGGTGAGCTCAGGCTGAGGACGCTCTCCGCTGGCTTTCTTTTTCCCGAACAGCTCCCTGCCAGGAGAGGAGATCCGTTGGGGGAGGCTGATGGGAGGAAAAGGCATTTTTGCGGCTGGAAGTAATCAGGATACAAAAACGTGCAAATGTCCGAGGTGCAAATAAGGAAGACCTGCGCCAAGCGATGTGCGGCGCCGTGCGGGCATCATCAGACAGCGGCGTGGATAGAGAGCACCGCCTGTGCACCTGTTGTCCTAGTAGACCAATGCGCGCAAGCACGCACACTGGCTGCCTTATGATCCGACAGACAGGGAGGCGTGGCTAAGAGACGCACCGAACAAAGCCACGGCACAACTGTGGTGATGTCATTTCGTGTGTTTTTTTTCTCATGAGCTCCCTCAAATTCAGGGCTCAAAGTATCGTCACTTCACTGTGCCAAATTTAAACTGATTTTTGATAAATTCAAAGCATACTAGACAAAACCATCCTAAATAAATGTGATTATTACGTCAGTCTGCTTTGCGTCCCTCCCTGACACTCGCGTCAATGCACTGACGTGATGTCCCACTGCTTTCAGCCACATAAACCTACATTATGTTTAAGTCATGTGGGGGGAGGGGGGTATAAAATTCACAAAGTCAGAGCATTGGGCAGCTGAGCATTTTATGTATTGGTTTCTTAACTTTTGGGTTTAAAAGGGGCAAAACAGACGAGTGTATCAGTTCAAGGGAATCTTTTAAAAATGATTAAGTTGTGAGGAGAGCTGGTTTCTATGTGACTTCTGTTGTGGACCCCCCCC
>BJFM01001593.1:67255-118616 GCA_016586285.1 Arothron firmamentum
CTCTCTCTCTCTCTCTCTCTCTCTCTCTCTCTCTCTCTCTCTCTCTCTCTCTCTCTCTCTCTCTCCCAGCTGCTCTTGAGTCAACAAACCTTCACGCAACTTTCACGCATTCAGATCACTTCAGTCGGGTCATGTAGGTGGTCGCCCCGCACGCTTAGTTCAAGGATCACTGAAAGTTGTCGCTGCGGGTGGTGAAGCGGCGCATTTGGTCATGGAGAAGGAGTCGCCTCCAGGCTGGACTGCACTTTTCCTCCTCGCCGTTATCGTGCTGCGTCCTGTCATGGGTGAGTCCTGCTCTGACTTCAGGTCCTCCACAGTCACACATGCGGGACTCTCTAAGGAGCTCCATAACAATTATTAACTGTCGTTTCTATTAAATTATTCTGAACACGTGGCTGATTTCTTATGATCTTACAGTACAAGATGGAAATATTTACTGCGTAAATTTTTCTGTTTCCATGAGTTTGCTTTTATTGATGCTTTTAATATAACTTTCTAGTTAAGTTTAAAGTTGAGCCAAACTATCCAGTAGGAAGAGTCAAATGAATTTTATTTTTATGTTCCTAAAATACAGGTCAGCCTCCGAGGGGTTCACCCCATCATCCTCCCAAGCCTGTTGTGATACCAGGCCATGTTCCAAGGGCCCACCTGACCCCGGAGCAGCTCAGTCAGTTGCAATTTAAACCCACTGTAGGGGCCGTACAGCTGTCCGAGGGCCATGAAGCTAAATTCAACTGCTCCATCGACATCCCTAACGACAGGCTGGAGCCCACCATCATCTGGGTGAAGGACGGCCAGGACCTGGCAGGGAACGTACAGGTGGCAATCAAGGACCTCCAGACAGTCACAAACGGGGTCATAACTCAGCTGTCTGAGATCAGGTATGCAGGCCACACAGCAGGGAGCACGCTCAAGCCTGCGGACTGACTGAATCCTCGTGTTTTGCAGCATTAGCCAAGTGCAGCAGACGGACGCTGGGGAGTACCGCTGCAGACTGGCGATCAGCACCAGACTGGTGGAGTCTCAAACAATCACCTTGCAGGTAGAAGGTAAATCCCAGATCTGACTCCAGCATCATGAACTTGGGAATTCTGCATTTTCCTCACCCTTGGTGGACCCATGCAGGTCTGCCGACCTTTATCGTCCAACCGGAGGATCAGAATGTAACCAGAAGCGCTCCTTTCACGCTGACCTGCGTGGCGGTCGGACCTCCTGACCCCGTTCAGATCCGCTGGCTTAGGGATGGATTGCCCAACAGCGACTACCACGACTCTCCCAGCAGCTTCTCGGTGTCAGGTGAGTTGGACGATCACCGTGATCAGCAATCTCTGTGATGTTGTGTCAGGTTTGCTGTTGCAACAATTGTGATTTACGAGATGGTGTTAGACACCGTGCCGTGTTCTTCAGTCCAAGTTGAGCTGTTTAATATTGGCATCGGTTCTTCCGGGACTTGTACTCGAAACCTGATCAGATGAAACTATACAGGCTGTATTTATGTAGAAATGTGGATCAGTGTAAACAACACTTTCAGTGAGCTTTAAAAGAATAGAAGAGATCAAAACAATGGGTATTCATACACACTGAAGTGCTTAGAAGACCTCTAAGTGCTGATATCTGATAAAAAATATCACATTATGCTGTTTACACACTCACCTGAATAATCTAAAAAAAATCTAAAAAAGTGATCGGCTTTTTACAGTCATATAGATGGGCCCAGTCGCGTGTTTTACAAGAAGAACCGCTGATGAGTTTGAACTTTCATTGTATTCACCCGACGGACGTCATGCTGCGGTTGATTTTGGCTGATTGTCAGAGATTTTTTTTAAAAAAAGGGACCTGTTGGCTGAATAGTGACAAAGCGTGCAGTGGGTCTAACTCAGCCCGCGGTACGTGTTTGGTGGTTTCTGCTCTGAATCGTCTCTGCTGTCTCAGCAGCTGTGCTCCGCTTACTGCGATGACATGTATCACCAGTGTCCCCGGAGGGGCCCTCCTGATGCAGAGCTGAACGGTTAGCAGCGTTCACTCAATAAACCACACAAATGCACCAGATAAGACTGATCAAGTTAAATGCAATAATTCCACGTTTGAATACTAATCCAGTTGTTCACAAACGACCTGGCCAAAGGTATCTTAGTCGCAGGCCACCGGGTCTTCACCCAGATTTATCTGTGAAAGCTTGAAAAAGAAGTAAATAATTAACAATATTTTTTGGCTGACAGGTTGAGTTTCTAAGAAAAAAGTGGCGATCATTCATGTTTTTGCCCCCACTGCAGGGTGAAGATGAATCAAAAAAAAAAAATAAAAAAATCAGTAAACTACTTATCTGAGCTAAGGGTTTTCAAACATAGGAAATAAAAATAGCATTAACATTATATTTATTAAAGGCCAGACTTGGTTAAATGCTATATTTTAAATGAAAATTGGATTGTCATTAAAGACAAAATGATTCCAAACATGGACTCTCCCTTTCCTTTTCCTTTTAGGCAAACATTTGTTATTAAAACATAAGCTTCCTCTTCTGTGCGCTCAAACCCTTCATTTTCAGCGTGCCGCAGGCTAATCTCTCCTGCTGTGTTGACACTGTTTGAAGCTGAACTGGCTGAAGTTTGAGAGCTGCAGCTCTGGTGCAGCGTGTGCAAAGGCCAGGGCAGTAAAGGGGTGGGGGTGCGGGGCAGGCAGTGTGTTCGGGGGCTGGTTCCATGGACAAAGACCTCTTTCATGGGACGGCCCACTGCTTAGCAGGTCACAGACAAGCAGGCTGAAGCACTGTGCAGGACCAAATATGCAAATACAAGAGTCTCAACACACACTTTATCTATTTTTACACCCATACATCACATAAATGTTGGGTAAACAGTTATAAATACTTCCACACCGCACTGAGTGCTTGAGCATAAAAATGGATAAGCAGCACAGAAAGTCTCTGGCAGCTCCAGGAGGGCCTGCCTATTGAATTTCAGACCACACTTTATTGGCTAACCGCACGTATTTATTTTACAGCACTGTTGCTTCTGTTTTGATTTATATTCCAAATATAGTGGCAGAAGAAATGCAAGTTTTTGAGATGGTCATTTCCCTTTTCCTGAAAATAGGAAACACCTATCACATGTATCATCATGAGATTGATTTTTTGGCAGATTTCTGGTAAAAACACAAACTTCCTCCTCAGAGCTGTCAGAAGTGATGTTTTCCTTAGTAAAATGAAATTACATAATAATGAGTGGGTTCATTTGGATGCTTGGCTCACTTTCCACCATGCCCCGACCGTCTGTTTGCCAGTTCAAAGCGAGGTATGTGGTGATTACATTTCCACTGTTTGGTGAGGAATATGTGTGTGTGCTTCCCACAGAGCTCATACATTAGATCTAATCCATGAGAACCTTTTACCACTTTTCTTTTCTGGCGCACCAAACTGTAATTACTGTTTTAAACTCAACTCTCGTTTGTTGAGGTCTTATTTTGCAGTGAGAAGTAAAGCGCTCTTTGGGCGGCCTTGCTTCCCGGTTTCTGACATGGAGGCAGTGGAAAACAGCGCACAAAAGAGACATTATTTAGCAGCAGTCCTAGCATCCAGAAGACTGTAAAAGCCATTGTTAGCTTTTTTTCATTGAGAACCTTTGCACTTGCAGTGTGCGAGGCGCTGGTGTGTGGATCTTTAAAGGTATAATCAAGAAGTGAGTCATATTCACATGTGTCTAGCTTCTCTTTTGAGACTGACATGGCACTTTTCCCTCAGATTTATATTTGGCACACTTTCCCAAAAAAATCTTATTACTTATCAATTGTGAGCGAAAGGTGTGGTCAACGTGTTCCAGCACTGAAAGATAACTGCACATTGTCCAAATATTTAGCACGGATTTGACCTTGAGGAGTGTTTTTTTTTTTTTTAAACTTCCACAGCAGTGAAGGTGCTACTCCGTCTTTTGCAGGTGTGGACAAGTACACTCAGTTCAGCTGCGAGGCTCACAATAAGAAGGGGGTCACCACCTCCAGAGAGGCAAATATCAACATCAAGGGTAAATCTGGACCTTCTGGGAGCCGTTACACATTCCACTGCTCTTTAAGATGTCTCCACATTAGAGTTAACAAGAGATTTTTATGGTGTTTTGCAGTACCTCCCAGTCCAGTCATGGGTGTTAATGTCACAGAGAGACAGTCCAGTAAGCTGATGTTGAGCTGGAGCCCCGGACACGACGGTTTCTCGCCAATAACGAAATGTCACATCAGGGTGAGGCTCATACTTGCACAAACCACAGCTAGATGATGGCATATCGGTCATCACGAGTTGTCTGATTAATGCAAGGTCAAAGAGGTGAGTCGGAGGAAAGGAGAGGTGATGATGACACGGCTGATCAACGTCACAGCGCCGCCATTCCAGTACGAAGTCCCCGGGCTACAGGCTGTGACGTGGTACAACATCAGCGTGTCCTGCAGCAACGAGGTGGGAGCGTCGCCCGTCATCACGTGGATCCAGAGCAACACCACAGAGGGAGGTGTGTGAGCAGTGTTGGCCACCCTGGGTGTTTTCATAGCTTTTATTTATTCTAATTATGTTTTTGTTTTGAGTCTTCGTACCTCCCCTACTGTGTTAAACCTTTCCCACTTCAGGTAGCAGTGTGCAAAAATAAGGAATGTACGGAAATCGCAGCTACATTCACAGCACGTCGTCACAAAAATGTCATATCCACTTGATCTCCGCATTTTTTCCCCCTGAAAGGTCACATAGGAAACTCTAAAAAAAACATTTCAGGGGTGGGGCTCCTCTAAATTTCCTTCCTTCCCTCACCATAGGGGATTGTTTAGCTGGATGGTTTCCACCGTGCTCAGAAGTGGGCGCACACCAAACTGTAAAAAAGGATTTCAATGGAAGTCCTCTCTGTGCGACTCTGTAATTGTTTCTGGATCTCACCCTCTTTGTTCTCCGTCTCTTGTTCTTCTCAGTGCCGTCAGTGTTTCCTCGAAATGTCACCGTTCAGCTGAATGGGTCCCGGCTGCTGATCACTTGGAAACCTCCTCCTGATGATAAGATCAATGGAATCCTGCGTGGATATGATGTCATTGTCAGACACGGACCTAACATGAACAAAGTGAGCATGTTGATGAAACAAGAATTACCTTTTTATTGTGAATGTTCATTCACTGATAACACTTTTAAATCAACACCTTCATTCTTACTATGGTAACAGATATATCGCCATGTTGTCCAGCAAATTGGAATAAAGTATGTATTTTTTTAATATCTTCTGATGAAATGATCAAGACAGTATAATTTATTCCTGATCGAGAAAGCGTTTATCTTCTCAAAACCTTACTGGTGGTTATATCAAAGGGGATTACTGATATGTATGAGTAGGAATCAAAAGAGGAAACAAAATTATGCCAACTTTGTGGGCAACAGGGCATTTTTCTGAGGCTTCTTCCATAATAAACATCCTCATTTGGTTAAAGATTGACAGCAATTTTATGCGGATCTGGTAAAAACCCACAACATCATAACATCGTTTACATTGTATGGCTTTGAATGCTGTACGTACAGACTCTAAGTAATTATTGGGATTTTAAAGATTTCAACATTGATTATCACAATGACTCATGAATGATGACTAGTTAAAAACCTCATGTGGCCAGTCTGTGCTCTTCCCTTTGAATGACCTCCTGAAGTAGAGGTCAGTGCCCCCATTGTCAACCATGAGCAAGACTTTTTTCCACTCCTCTCAAAAAAGGAAGAGAAAATCTTTAACAACAAGTGTGTCTTTCACCTAAATCTACCGTGCATCACTCCCTGATGCTGTCTGTGTGTGGTGTATCTTTTTTTTGTCCTGCATTAGTGCACTCTAGTACAATAGTGTTTCCTGTCCTTCCTGTCTGCGCTGACTTTATAGGAAGCTGACGGTGTGAAACCTCGTAATCAGTGTTTTCTTTGCCGGCCTTGAGTCATCGCGGAGTAAACGGCAAATAAATACAACAGGATGTGCGCCGATGAACAGAATATTCTTATGTCGTAAAGAAGTTGATGATGTCCGGGCAGACAAAGGTCTTGTAACAACAGTGACTGGAAGTGTGCGCAAAGGCAGTACATTTAATCCCCCACATTTTTGTTTCTATAAACTGCTGATGAATATGCCCGAGATGAGGAATGAGATGAGTCTAGTCCGTCAAACCTAGAGGGAACATGGAGCACGTGATGGCCTGTTTGCTGCCGCAGCCCCGACAGAGCATTAATCATGGGTTCCGCGGCGGCGGTCTGACTGTCAGTGCAGCGGTGAAGCTTTGGAACTCCAGATGCTGCAGTGCAGGGTTGTGAAATGCCGTGCAGCGTCTGTCACATGTTCGCTCCCGTTGCAGAACATGAGCATATCCAGAGAGTTGGGCTCCTTCCCTTTTTTGCAGTTTCAGAATGTGTGATAATCCAAACAATGAGTTTTTTTCGGGATTTACCATGATGGTTTCATTGAGAAGTGGCTCAAATGTAAAGTTAAAGCTTGCATTTCATCAGAAAGAACCCCAGTTATTCTCTCTTTTGATTTTAAATCTGCATATTTTTTACGTATGTTTCATTCAGACATTCACTTCTATCTAATCTTCTCACCATAAAGTGATGTAGGTCAAAGTATCATTTGTGTTTTTTGTGACAGACTAAAAAGGTCCATACAAATGCCACCGGGGCTTTTGTTGAAGTGCAGGAATTCAACTCGACCTATGGCGTGGAGGTGGCTGCGTGCACGCAGGCAGGGAGCGGCATGGTCAGCCCGCGAGTGCTGCTGTTTGTGCCAGAGAACAGTAAGTCGCTCTGACAAATTATCCCCTCATTTTATCGTGTGAGGTCTTTATAATTAAGCCAAGATGCTTCTGCCCAGTTACTACAACCAAGTGAATTGCAGATTTGTAGTACAGACAAAACCCATCAAAATCACCATGTCAGTCTAGATTCAGAATAACAGCCAGTAATGATGCTGCACATTTATAATCCACTAAGAATGAATCACAGATTAACTTTAATGTTCTCATCAAACTCGGCTGAACTTTACACTAACAGCTAATTAGCAGGCACGGGTAGTTCACTTGAGTGGTATTGAGTAACACCATGGTGTTATTGTGGGTGTTTGAGGCTGATGTGGGGTCAGATAATCCCACTGTAGCCTACAACTACTTGCAGTGTCTTAAATGCTCGACTGTAATATAAAAGGATTTTTTTTAATCATTTGTTTTGTTTTTAATATGGATGTGCACCTTCATACTTTTCCAGTTGTTCATTCAAGTCTGGTCCAAATGTTTTCTCCTTAATTGTGTAAATCTGGCAGAGCAGCACAAAAATCATCTTCTGCCCTGCAAATTTTTCTTGCATCAGCAAAAAGATTTCTCCCTGTTACTTTCATTACCTTGCCAGTATACATTTAATGTTCTAATTTTAAATTTACTTTTAAAATCTGTTACATATCTTGTAACTTTCATTTATAGTGTTGGTTATTGAGTAAGTTTTCTTTCCTGTAACTGCCCTTTAATGCATGAATACAGTATATTCAATGCTCCTGTATTTATCATTTCTAATTAACATAATGGGCTAAAATATAAGACATTGCTAAATATTTAAGGCAAACATGTGACTGTCAGACTAGAGAACCACTGAGCCTGAATAACAGCAGATGTTTTCTAGTAATGATGATGGAGAACAGTTTCTAAATCGTATTTATCTCCTAAAACAGCTCCCAGTTTGTGGACAGCTGCATGACTGTGGTTGCAGTTCAACAAAAGTGCACTTTTTGCTGCATGCTGCTTTTTTAACATGCTCCTCATTCCTTCAGAATCCACTTCCACCCCGACGTCCAGTCCCGATGATAGTGTGCCGGACTCTCTCTACATTGTGTTCGGTGTAGTTTGTGGCTTCTGTCTGCTGATGGTCATCCTGTTTGGGGCCGTCTGCATACACAAAAAGACTTCTAACTCTTTCTTCTGGTAGGTGGACACTATTTTTCTTGTTGATTTTAACACCAATGTTGCTTTTAGTTTGACTGTTTTATCACAGAGGCTGCTAGGTGACTCAGTCATCTGTAGGTTGCTGTTATATTACTTTAAAATCATAAACTCTGATTTATTCTGTAGTTGCATCTATGTAATAGTTCACTCAGTTATTTGACTAAAGGGTTCTGGGGTCCGTTGATAAACTGCCTTTACTTCCTCTTAATCACTTCAGTCCACACCTGAGGCAAGTAATAACCCAGCAGCTGGAGAGATGAACACCATACAGCTGCAAATTTATCCTGTGTTTATCATTATGGCACGGTGACTCAGTCTTTCCTGGCAGGATGTGCAAAATAATGTGTCATACACAGCAGCTCTGAAAGAAAAATATTGTCTGAATTGAGAGGGTTTCCTCGCTGTGACCACCCCTTCAGCACTCGAGCCTGCACCATCCGGCTGTGAGGAGGCTCCTGGACTCAGATTCTATTTTGTTTTTGTTTCTTTTTCCTCTGTCTCCCCCTGCAGGCGGATATTTGGAGGTGCAGAAAAGTTACAGCCTATAGTTGAATACAAATCCCAGAGGAGCTACAACCGGTCAGCTGTTGGAGTCACGCGTATGTCTGTCAATATGGATGGAAAGTCACAAACACAGACATTTATGGCGTTAATGACACAAACTTGAAAATGTTTTGTCTGCAGTTGCAAACCTTGGGATTAGCGAGGAGCTCAAGGCCAAGCTGCAGGACGTGATGGTTGCGAGGAGCCTGCTCTCCATCGGAAAGGTCCTTGGAGAGGGTGGGTGCATCACATCTGTAACTGTTATAATGAAACTATTTTAACACAATGCTGCACAGAGAAACATTTAATCATTTAACTGTGGTTTTAATTTTAAAAGGGGAATTTGGCTCAGTGGTGGAGGGACATTTGAGACAAACAGATGGAACGTCAGAAAAAGTTGCAGTAAAGACCATGAAATGTGAGGTTTTTTTTTACATTAAAACTAACATGCTCACTTCTGATTTGTTAAATACATTATATTTAGCTTTCGTCTCATTTTTAGTGGATAGCTTCTCTCAAAGGGAGATCGAAGAGTTCCTGAATGAGGCGGCGTGCATGAAAGACTTCAACCACCCTAACGTCATTGGGCTCCTTGGTATGACTGAGTTTGTTTTTAAGTAACTAACGTCCTACTTTTCTCTTTTGCATCTGTGCATTGATTCTGGTTGCTGACTTGATCCCTTCAGGCGTGTGTTTAGAAGAGGAATCAGAACGTTTTCCAAAGCCCATGGTCATCCTCCCTTTCATGAAATATGGAGATCTACACAGTTTCCTGCTGAGGTCGCGCCTGGGAGAAAGTCCAGTAGTACGATAGCGAACACCGAAACACACTCTGTGGTATAGGCAGAACAATCTAGATCAAAATAAATTAACTCACCATGTTTTTTTCTTAGTTCTTACCCACTCAGACGCTTCTGAAGTTCATGATTGACATTGCTTTGGGTATGGAGTATCTCAGCGGGCGCCACTTTCTGCATCGTGACCTGGCAGCTCGCAACTGCATGTAGGGTTTAAACATGTGTCTTTTGCTCTTAAAGTTAAGGGTGGTTTGTCTGACTCATTTTATAAAAATGTGTTTATTTTCACAGGCTCCGTGATGATATGACAGTCTGCGTGGCAGACTTTGGATTGTCTAAAAAGATCTACAGTGGAGATTATTACCGACAGGGCAGGATTGCCAAAATGCCAGTAAAATGGATCGCAGTGGAGAGTCTGGCTGACAGAGTTTTTACTGTAAAGAGTGATGTGGTGAGTACTGATATACCTAAAAGAATGACACAAAAGTAAATCAAAGTTCAGATGACTGTTTTGGAGACATTTGTTAGCATTATTTTTTGTAAAGCTGGAATGCACGATGTCAGGTGATGTAAGTCTTGCTATGTCTTGCAGTGGGCATTTGGAGTTACCATGTGGGAGATTGCCACACAGGGCATGACCCCATACCCTGGAATCCAGAACCATGAAATTTATGACTACCTTCTTGCAGGACATCGGCTGAAGCAGCCAGCAGGGTGTTTGGATGAGATGTGAGTGTTGAGTTATGACAGATAGAGAACAGATTTTTAATTGCAATATGGCAAGTTTTTTTTAAAAATTGAAGTAAAATCCTGGAATTAGGTATCATCATTATATATATTTTTTTAAACCTGTGTGTAGGTATGAGATCATGACCAGCTGCTGGATACCTGATCCATCAGAACGACCATTGTTTCCACAACTGCGAGAAATGTTGGAAAAGGTGGCAGAAAAGCTTCCAGAGTCTTGCAGCAAGGACGACATCATTTATATTAACACCAGCTTTCCTGAAGAAGACCCAGAGATGTCTCCTGCAGAAGGTCCTTTGCTCAACTCGTCACCGTGCTGCAGCCGACAGGCGGCGGAAAATTCGGTGGTGACTGTAGATGTCCACGGGAGACTGGAGGATGAGGAAGACGACGACAGCCGTTATGTGGTTGTGATCTCCTCTGATCGCTCCTTGAGACCTCAGTCTGTGGACACTCCTCTATTATCAGCTGATGCTTTCAGTGAAGCAGATGGAAGCGCAATTACAGATGTTACAGCTGTACATCACAGCTCAAGCGACACTTCGTTCTTGTTGTTGTGATCGGTACTAGCATATGTGAACAATAATAAAACTGTTGCCATGTTTAGTAATTGCCTTATTGCACTGGGAGCACCTTGAGTTGGACTTCTTCTGGTGTTATTACACCAGTGTATGCTTTACATGGCCAGCTCACCTTACATATCAGTGTTAGACATGTCTAATTCTGTCAGTATCCGGTGTGTTATTGCACATTTTTCATAAGCTTAAGATACACTGATCTGTGAAATTGTTTTGAATTTTGTGCTGTTTTGTAAATATTGAAATATGCAAAACCTTTTTAAACTGGTAAATAAATAATTTCTTCTTGATTTCAAAAAGTTTAGTAAGTTGCATGCTTTTGTGGTTTTATTATTTCTTTGTTTAGTGCACAGCTAAGGCTGGTTTTGGATCCTGGTCGATAAAATATCCAGAATATTTAATTTTCTATACAATTTATCATTGAATGTAAATTACAATCATTCGTGTTTTGCATGAAATGCAATCTGGGCCTACAAAAATGCACGTTTAGTTTGGACCTGTAGGGAATCGGCTTGTGGTGAAGGTCCGGACGGGCGCCTGAACGCATCTTTTTGGTGCGTTCAGGCACCTGTCCAGAGGGACAGCGAGAAGGCGATAAACATGGCTGCTACCGCAAAGATGAGGACGTGGAGCTGCCCAAAGAGAGGAGTTTTGTACTCGTGGACACTCCTTTTATTAGTTTTAGTCATTACCGTGGAGGTGGTTGTTGCAGCACCAGAGACAGGACTTTGGAAAATCACCGTTGTAAATGTGAGTACATTATCTTGGACAGGAATCCTAGTGGATAACCGCGGCAGCAGAACAGTAACCCTGTTAGCTGTATTAGCTCTTTCGCTTTCAGCTGGGGCTTGTCGCAGTGTATTGTAGTCTATTAACGCTAAAACCCACTAGCCTTTCCCGTGGATCCATGTCGTATTTCCACGCATGTGTAACTGAAAAAAAAGGGAAAGCTTTTCTTTAATGGCCAGCTTTGTGCTGGCTACGAGCGAGCTAACTGAGCTCAAAGACAGATGTTGCCCTTAAACTCAGAGCAAACTGAATTTCTCCAGTTATAACTAAAAACTATAACACTAATATTTATGTAGATAGTACGCATTTGCAATATCTAATGGAAATATTGTGTCAGCATTAGGGAATGACAGAAATATAGTTTGCTGCACGACAATAATCTGAAAGTTGACCAGGCAGGCCTTTCCTGCTTGATCTTTTTAGGAGACTTCAGGACAACGTTATAAATGATGTATTGTCCAGGTATCTGCTTCACTGTCCTTGTCTGTTTGGATCCAGTTGCGTTGACGTATGTGTTATAGGACACGCTGGCACCTGGAGAAGTCAGAGATCTGTCAGAGAACCGAAACAAACAACTAATTTATATTGCAAATTTGGCACTGTCTCTTTACGTGTTATAGTTCCCCAGATCAAATGATGTTGTATATTACAGCGTCTAGCTCATGGATTTTATTTTCCTGTTTTACAGACCTCAAGACCTCTGCTTTTAAGGAAATCAATGTATAAAGACACCAACATTGATTTGGAAGGTAAAGCTGAAACATGTGCAGATAACATATGAGAGAAAAAAGCACCTCTTGTTGAAACATAAACTTCATCATTCCTTATGTCTCCTTTAAGTTGTGGCTTTTTCCTGCCCTGAGAAAATCACCTTTACGATTCACTGGTATTTAAAGTACTACCCTTGTCACAATGAATTCCACAATATTGAGGTAAGCACATTGCAGTATGTCATGTAGGTGGGTCGACTGTGTGTCTGCCTAGATATGATTGTAAGTGTGCTGAACGTGTGAACGTTGTCTGCAGGAAATGTATGAGCATACACCTCTGAGTCGTGGGAAGAGTCTGGACCCGAATCCCTTCGGGCAAGGAGAGTACATCGAGCACAAACACAACCATTTAACATGCAGCAGCAAACTGCTTGCCTTTCCCATGCTCAGAGTAGGTTGTGTTTGCTTTTGTTGCCTGGTACACAGTGACATGGACCATGTAGTGCCATTAATTATCTCTTAATCACATTAAAAAAAAACCTCTGTTTTTCAGAAATCCAAAGCAGTTCCACGGCCAGTTAGTCCACCAGTTGAAGGTGAAGTGCAAGTAAGAAAACCTAAATCCTCTCAGAAATTAAAAGTCCAATGAAGGCAGAGATTTAATGTAATAACAGGTTAATGTAGCAATTCTCAGAAAAGAAACAAAAGGTGTGATAAACTTGTGCAGGATGAAACTGACAGTGTGTGGATCACTGAGGAGTACGATGACAGCAGCAGCAGCTCTGCACAGAACAGCAGCCTCAAAATCAAGGACAACGTCATAGCCACCACTTGGAAAGATGGACCTTACCTACTGGTTGTCAAGATTTTGTCCAGTAACCCAAATGTCAACTGGTCTTTAAAAGGTGAAATGTTTACATCTGATGCTGTTTTTTTTTTGTTTTGGTTTTTTGACTGAGTCGCTGAGAGAAACATGACCATGGTTTCAGGTGTACTGCTACGTTTAAGCCATTTTTTTCATGGAAAATAGTCAAAATAACTCATTTTATGACTGTACTAAAAGTTTATGTAATTGTTTTCTTTTTTTCCCCCCAGTTAACGTGGTGATGAAAGGCAGCCATGGCTTCATCTCTGTCACAGAATGGCCTCTCATGATTGTAAGCAGATCATCAGATGAATTACAATCATTTTTTGAGATGGAAACGATTTTAAAAACACGTATATGCAGAAAGTTTGCTTTGAATATTCCCAACACATATGTGTTTTAGGTATTATTGGCCCAAACTCTTTACTGACTTATCTTTTGCTCCTGTTTACAGTTCTATATGGTGATGTGCATAGTGTACATCCTGTACGGCCTGCTTTGGTTTATCTGGTCTGCGTGCTACTGGAAGGATCTGCTGAGGATCCAGTTCTGGATAGCAGGGGTGATTTTCCTGGGGATGGTGGAGATGGCCGTCTTCTGTGCCGAATATGAAAACACCAATGCTGTTGGCTCTGCGTGTGAGTGTCAGATCGTGAGAACTTTTCAAGACAAAATGTTTTTGTCTTAATTTGTTTCCTTTACCTTTAGCTCCAGGCCTGTTGATCTTTGCTGAGCTGGTCTCTGCTCTCAAGAGAACTTTGGCCCGATTGCTCGTCATCATCGTCAGTCTTGGCTATGGCATCATCAAGTCCGTAAATCTGTGTCCAATGATTTTGTTCTACTGTTCATATGTGAAGTCAATCACTAGACTTTAACATCTTGGTGCTGTGCTAGGCCTCGACTGGGGACAGTGATGCACAGAGTTGTGGGGCTCGGCATCCTCTACTTCGTCTTTGCCAGCATCGAAGGTGTCTTTAGGATTATTGGGGTGAGTTGAGTTCATGTCACTGGTTTTGTTTTCAGGTTGTAAAATTGATTTACGGTACATTTTTACATTTGTCACGGGGCCAAAAAAGGGTCAAGACAACGGCCCTGTTCTCATTACAGAAATTATTCTGGCTGTATTTGACTCCTGCATCATCTGGTTCATATCCTTCCTGTGTTCACCTCAGCAGGGCTGACGCCAGCAGTTGATTACTACTGGTTACCTAATGAGTCCCTTTGAATATTAAATTGTTTGTTCCATCTTTTTCTTGTTGGGAACTGGTTCTATGTTTTTTCCTGCCTGTGCTGCCTTTCGATAACTCATCTGTTCTCTTTCTCCCTCCCCCACACCTTTTCCACTCGTCCTCATTTCCTATGGTCCTGCCTCATCCTCTTCTGTAGGCAAAAGACTCTGACTTGGCCCTGCTGGCCAGCATTCCTCTGGCTCTGCTTGACTCTTCTTTATGCTGGTGGATATCCTTTTGTGCACCTACACACTCTTCCTGTGTGGTCCTGCTCTGCCCACTCACTAAATTAGATTCTGAAGAGGGGCACCTGCATCTTGTTCATACCTTTTAATCTCATATTAGTAGTCATTACATCTGATGCGCCTATTACTATATTTACCTTGACTGTAATAAACATTTTTGTCAGCCTGGCACAGACCATCAAAACTCTGAAGTTAAGAAGAAACCCTGTCAAGTTATCCCTTTACAGACACTTTACTAACACGCTAATATTTGCTGTCATTGGTAAGTACATTTGTGATTATCTGCCTTATCATTAGACAAGCAACAGGAACAAAAAACGTCTGATTTTTCCTCCTCAGCGTCCATCATTTTCATGGGTTGGAGAGTAAAGAAGTTCAGATTTGCTGATTGCCAGTCTGTGAGTGCACTTGCTGTAAATATTTTGACACAAAGTAAAGTTGATTTAATGGATAACTCAGCGTAATTCTGTTTTAAAGGACTGGATGGAGTTGTGGGTGGAAGATGCTTTCTGGAGGTTTTTGTTCTCTGTTGTTTTGCTCATCATAATGTTTTTGTGGAGACCCTCTGCAAACAACCAAAGGTGAGAAGTTGTTCAAGAGTGAATACACAAACACTGTCCTTTTATTAATGAGTGTATTTCCATATAGGTATGCCTTCACTCCTCTTATCGATGACTCTGATGATGAAGAGATCGAGGAATTCAGCGCTTCTGCAAACCTCTGTACGGCAACAACAGGAGTGTTTCTTGCCTTCTTGATTGTGCAAAAATTCTAGCTTTAGTTGATGTAAAAAAACATTTTTTGCAGCTGAAGGCATGAAGTTAAGAGCAACCAAGGGTGAGACGAACGGCACGGTGAAGCCTGCAGAAACAAACCCAGTCAGTATCTCAGCATCTCTCATGTAATTCCGCAGAAGTGGGATTTTCTGCAGTAGATGGCAGCATTTCCCTTTTTACGTTCCTTTTTTTCCCCTACCAGGATGAAGATTTAAAGTGGGTGGAGGACAACATTCCCAGCTCTCTGGCAGATGTGTAAGCATCATTTCATGTTGATATTTACTCCACCGTTGTCTTTCCAGCTGTGGTAGGCTTGATTCTGTTCTCTCCATTTATCGCTACAGAGCGCTGCCAGTGTTGCTGGATTCAGATGAGGTATGGATTACTTCAATATATGCAGGGCACAACTAATGATCTCTTTGCATCTAAACATTCTAGAAGTATGGATGATTTTGGGGTGTCATTGTTTTATTCGTAGTGTTGCAGCACCGAAAGTGACATAATACTCCTTTACAGCAGTAGACCTTAATGTAGTCTCATATTCTCCTTTTAAAGATTTATATGGACCTATGTGATTAAATTTAGTTTAAGATTGTAGTTTATTCTACTTTAATAAAACTGGAACACTGAAAAAAATCCAGTATTTATCTGAAATTTCACTCTGGTAGATCATTTAAACACATCTGTCCTACACAAACATTTTAATAAAGTATTTGTTTTCCTCATAAAGTGGTGGCTAAGACAGATATGCTGTAGGTGTAGTTAAGATGGGTATCTTTTTAATAATAATTGTGTTCTGTAGATTTCTCCTGGACAACACTGTTGACTTTATCTTTTTCAGGAAATTATGACAACCAGATACGAGATGTCAAAGCTGGAGTGAAGCGGAAAAGCTTCCAGTTATTGGCTATGGACGGAGAGCACAGCTCTGCAGCAGGCATCACTGCAGGGTGTGGATGCAGGTGCTGTCGCGTGTTTAGGGTTGGGAGGATCTCCTGTTAGGGCAGTCAGCTGGCCAGAGCGCAGCCACCGTTCAGGGGATTCCGACTGTTTACTTCATGTGTTCCAGATCAGCAGAACAACCAGAGGAAAACTGACAGACAGACTCCTCATTTTTCCCTGAAATGACCAGATCTGAGACTATTTATAGACTTTATTTTATACAAAGAGAATGTTTCATTTAATGTTATCTGTTTTATTTATTTTTTTGTCATGTAAATGTGTTCTCTTGCACAGGCAAAGACAAGGGTCTCCTGCAAAACTTTCCTCGAATGCCATTTGTGTGAAAATGTCTGATGTATGTTAAAGTTGGAATTCCAATGACAACGATGAAAGGGAAACATGTCTTAATATATACATATATATATATGTAAATAGTAAGTTTTCTAGTTGTGTGGAATTTGGGTTTTCTTTCTCCAGTATGTGTCTATAAAAGACAGCAGTTTCCTGTAATTATTTGGCTCAAGTGTACTTATATTTGTTTTTTCACACATTTACTACCAATTGTTATTAAGTGTTCTTCCATTATTTTGTACAAACTTTGAACCTTATTCCTTTGCATTATTTGCCTTCTTTTTGGATTAGAAATCAGTTAAGTATTTAAGTATTTCCAGACACCTTAATGACGTTAATCGCCTCACAGAGAAGTGTGAGTTTTTAGTTTATGTGTGCGTCAGTGTTTTTTGAGTTCAGACGCTGCGTTTGTGTTGATGTTTGCTCATCTATTGGGTGGTTGTCATAAGCACAAAAATATCACTTTATGGCTTGGATGTTGTGGAAATTGGAAAAACTGTGCTTGTGAAGGTGAAAGGTTTTGTTATTTCTGTCATTTTATTTTTGGGGTCAAACTGTTTTCACTAGCAGTTTTTTCTAACTTCCTTGTCAGGAATATTAAAATGTTTCAAACTATTTAAATGGTGAGTATTTGTTTTTTGCAATTTTCAACATTAATTTAATAATAAAAATATTTATTGATGATTGGCTTTATATATTTGAAGTTTTTTTATGGATCAATGAGAGGAAAAACAGGACTTGGTTCAAATTAATGGGCTGTTGTGGAGAAAATAATGATGACAGATAATGAAACAAAATAACAGAGGATTGAAACAGTCATTGAAAATTAAAAAAATGAAAATAAAACTGAGAAACAGCCATTAGTGCTTAAACGGCTGGAAACTATGCGTTAAGACAACATTAAACTCCATTAAAAGAAACCAAACATCCAAAATCACAAATTTAAAGTGTAGCCTTTATTAGCTGCATTAAACTGAATAAAATAAGCTACAATGCAAGTTTACCAGAGGTGGTATCAAAAAATAATACTGTACTCTCATATTACTGTGTTCAACAGGTTTAGATATAACAGGACAGCTAAGATCCTCAGGGCCTTGTTCTTTACCGTCCATCAGAAACATTCGTGCTTCCTGTTTTGGTCTTGGAACAGTCAAACGTGAGTGGTGTTTTATTGGAATTTGAAGAATTTAAGCAAAGGTGCACATGACCAAAGCATTCCTTCAGGAGATAGACAGAACAGAAGACAAAAAGGCTGCAGCGGCAAAGGAAAGAAACACAGATGTGAAGTGTTTCTGCTGCAGAATGGCATGGTTCACATGAGACTTCTGCTAAATGCTTTTACATATTTCGCTTTTATTTTGCATTGCAGAACAACGCACATGCTGAAAGGCTGTATTTCGCCCTTCAGAAACACTTAATGTCACTTGTAATGTCATCATATACTTTCTGGCCTCTGTGGCTTGGTTTGTTTTAGATTTTGTCTTGTTCTGCCCCTGAATGATGACATGTATGAACAAAAACATTCATCTAAGCTCTCCTAGGTTTAACACATTTTCATTTCTTTCTCTGAAGCTGTGTTTTGATTCATATCAGCTTCTGCCTCTTTTTCATTGAAATGTAAATCCCTGGATGAAGACCTACAGGACGTTCAGAGAACACATGTGGTGAAGATGTGGTCTCCTCTTTCTTCCAAATAGAACTTTTAATCCTTAATGTGACAACAGGTCCTTGTAATAGTGAAAATGAATTTTATTTTTAGGTTGCATGTGGGTTTGATTTTTCATTACAAGTGAGAAACATCTAATATCTTGAGCAAATGAGGTAGCTAATGAAAAATTAAATGCTGGGTTGAATTTATTTTTGATGGATATTTAGAAAATTATAGGGGAAAAAACTTCTAGTGCAGAGGCAAGATTGCCAAATCATTTCAAAATATGGCCTCATATTTTGTTCCTTTGTGAAATACAAAAATATGTGAAATAGAGGAAAGATTCCTATTTACAGCACTGGGTCTAGTTAAAAAAAAACAAAAAACCTCCCTTCGTATAATAAATGGATGGACCAGTCCAATACAGAAAGAGTCACACATCACATCAACAACATTTTCAATAAATTAGGAACAAAAGGAGCACTAATTAATGTGACAAATGTATCCTTGGTAAAGCAGAGCAGGCGTTACCTGAGCTATACAGACTTGATTTGCCATCAATATTAAACAAAACATAAATCCAAAATGGGCATCCAAATCTCCATCCCCTCATAATTCTTTACTTAACTAGTTTTCATGATATTCCAACAAGCATCTTTAATCAAATTTAAAATAAGCATCTATAGTGTGTTTTGCCTGTTTTTTCATGGTATATTCATTGAATTCTAAATGTTTTGATAAGTTAGCAACTAAACAAACAAAAAAATGCTGCCTCAACTACTGAACTAAAGCCCATTTTTGAATATAAAACGGTTACACGCTCACCCTTGTTCTACCTCACCCCCTCTACGCGGGCTTCCTACCCTTCAGAAATTATAAGGTGACACAAGAACGTGCACCCGTGCCACGTGCTTGGCCTGAAAGGTGCGCTCGCTGTACTCGGACATGTCCACATCCACGCTGACCTCCTGGGGTCCGCTAAGAGGCTGGACCAGTATCAGCTCACCGGTCTGCCTGTCTGAACGCTGCATAATGAAGAAGCCTCTGGAGTTCCCCCCCACGATACCGAAACGCAGGCTGTCCGGCCCCGTGTGTCCCGGGGCGGCGGCCGTCGCCATGCGGAAAAGCGTGGCGGGGGTCTTGAGGTTGGATGGCAGGGACAGGTAGTGGAAGGACATGGTCTTTGCGGCCAGGTGGCAGGAGCGGCTGTTCATGGGGCAGGGGTTCCTCTCACACTGACTGCAGGCCACACACACACACACACACGCACACACACACACACACACACACACACACACACACACACACACACACACACACACACACACACACACACACACACACACACACACCACCATATATATTACCACAGTAACAGCACTAATCACTATAAAGATTGATTATCTGCTGCATAATCTACTGTATCCTTGTGGGTAAGGGTTTTTAATAGTTTTTAGTGGCAAAAGACAAATATAATTCGGTCAATGTCCTCAAGTATTTACACTGACATAAACTCTGTTCCAACTTATTCCATAATCCCTAATGACAGAAAACATCTGTTTTAACAACATACGCATTATATTAATTCAGTATGTTCTCACCAGAGAAATGAAATAACAGTGATCTTTAAAGTGACCAAAAGGATTCTTCTATCTTTAAACTATTCATCAGCTAACTGGGTCATGCTTTGAAAGCGCTTCATAGAACAAAGTAATATGTTTCTTATCAAACTGGGGTTTGTGGTCTCCATAACTGGGGCTTTCCAATCATGGCTTCCTGATAAAAAAAAAAGAAAGAAAAGAAAGAACGCCATATTTTTTTCACGATCTGAAACAATGTAAGCTTTAATATCTGAGCTCTCCTGAAAACTGCCTCGCCATCATCTGCAATTTGTCTTAATTTCTTGCAGCTGTGAGTAGTTATTTCCTTGCAGTGCTGCACTGTGGAACAAACCAAAAATGGGGTGGATTTGCATGCTGGCATCTGTGCGCCTTGTTCAGCCTCTCACATGCTGAGCGCTTCAAACTTCAAATCCTGCTTCAGATTAATATGCTTGCCATCTTATTCATCACACTCTTGTGTGTCTAAACATTGATCTGTGCAGGATGTCACTATAATAATGGTCCAGGAATAGAGATGGCAACATAATGCTGTCATATTTTGTGAGCTTTTTTTTTTATTGGGAAACTGTAGATTGAGATGAAAAAGATCTTTTGCAGGTGCTTCCTGGCCAAGAATATCAGCCACTTATCATTCACAGTAAAATAAATAAGCAACATAATCCAATTAATATCCGCTAAGCATGTTTTTGGACACTAATGTTGTCACGTGGACTAGGAAAAATATAATCTATAATCACAGGCGTGTTGGAAGAAGAATCTGGCCCAACCAGGCAGGTTTAAAAGACGGTTATGTGAAATTATTTATATTGTACTGTTTTATCTAAACTTTAGCCAAACTGGCTGTAATAATCTGCCACACACCACTACAGCGGGACTAAACTGTGGTAGGAGTGTGAGCTTCATGCTGATGGAAACAGCGTGAGTAATATTATTTTCTCAGAGCGGTTCAGACGGATCACTCAGGCAAATGTAAAACTTTCCTCAGCACACCTCACTGACGCAATGTCATTTTCTCACCTCTTGCTCACACTCCAGAACATGGTTATCATCACATTTTTATATTTTTCTTCCCTTTTTCACTTACAAGCCAAAATGTCTGCCAAAAGCTCATTAGTGCCTCAGTGTTTTGTGTGATGTAGCCTGCTGACGGCTGTTGGAAAGGCCTGTTTCTATTAGGACGTGACAAACGTGAATCTGGTTTATTTCTCCCAGTGGTGTCACACTGACCAAAGGCTTGAGAAGGAAGGGTCCCGCTGCTGTGTGCCCACTTACAAAGGAGATGTTTTGACGTAGCTGGTGTTGCCATGAGAACGGGGACACTCCGGATTGACACACTGAAAGCCTCCGCCCGTGTTGATGCAAGTTGTCCCGCGGCTACAGTTGTGCTGCTGGCTCAAACACTCGTCCACATCTGGAAGACCAAACAGCGGGGTGTGACTGACAGGCATGGAGAGAGGCCTGCCCAGCGACCTCCCTGCTCCCTAGTTACCACCATGACAACCATGGGGTGCTGTGATGTCAGAGTTTATTTTGTTAAATCCTTTCCTTAGTCGAGTCTTCTATGAACGCTTCCCGAGCCAAAGATCTCTTCTGTTGGGGAAGAAGTGAGGTCAGTCGTTGCGCTAGTGAGTCGGATCAAATTTGGACGGCTGACGCTACGCTGGTGAAAAAACACTCGTGAGGCGTGTCACCAAATTAACACTGCGCCTCAAAGAGCTGACAGGGATTGCTGCAGAATTCTGTATTTCTGCTCCCAGGTCGCCTACACTCTCATCGCATGCTTGTGGGATGGCGCGATCGGCCCGTCCGGGCTGGGGTTTGGCCGGGCAGCTGAAGAAGAGCAGCAGCCAGGCCACAGAGGGTTTAATTACAGACCCAGGCTGGGGACATCATTGGAAACTCACAGAGGACACACACATGGACGTTTTGAGGTAAGCATGGTTTGATCGTATTTTCCTGATGATTACTTTCATTATGTATCCGTTTCATTTATATCAGGATGTAATTTAAAAACACCCATCATTAAGTTCCTGTAGTCCTTTACTTTCACCACTGACATAACATGTTTGACTCAGGGGGACATAAAGTGTTTTATATGCTCCACTTCTGAAGGTAAATGTTAAACTGATTTGGATAATTTAGTTTGGGCTATTTTTTTAAAAGTTTTTTCACATGAAATTACATTTATTTAAAAAAAAAAAAATCATTTATACAATCCAAAACTTATGATTGAATTAAATTTAACATTTTTTTTAATAATACATAAAGTAAATATGTCCTATGTGCCCATACCAAAAAAGCTAAAAACAATATTTGTAATAAAGCTTTATTGTTATAATTGCATTGTTGCATAGTACTGTTAATGTAATAAGAGCCATGTCCCTGCATTCTTAAATACAGAGGCGTTCCAGGGCTGGATGGCAAATGTAATACCTCCAGCTTGTCCTGGGTCTGCCTCAGGGTCTCCAGCCGACTGGACATGCCCCCAAGCTCTTCCCAGTAAGACATCTGGGATGCAACCTCACCCAACACCCTGAACCACCTCAACTGGCTCCTCTCGACACAGAGGGGCTGCAGCTCTCAGATGGCTGAGCTGCTCACTCTCTCCAGCCTGCCAGGCAGACCCCAGCCACCTTTCAGGGGAAACTATTCCACCATAGATGTGAGTCAGAACATTGTTTGGAGGGTAAATCCACCTATGCAAAACGAGATCTAATCACAAAGTTTAGTGTGTAGGATTTAGTCAGGAATACCACTGCTTCTCTCTCCTCTGCTGGTAAAGCTTCCGCTTTCACAATCACAGCTATTCCTCTCTGCCAGTAAATAACACGGCAGACCCACCATTCGGAAGCCCGCGAATGAGCTTTTGTCCTCCACCCCATGCTGTCACTCACCCTCGCAGCTCCGCCCATCGGCGAGCAACTTGTAGCCGCTGGGGCAGGAGCAGCGATAGGAGCCTGGCACGTTCACGCACTCGTGGAGGCAAAGCTTCCCTCCTCGGTCCAACCGGTAGACTTCACACTCGTTCACGTCTGGGAAGAAAGACGATTGACAAGTGTGGAACGATGTTTAGAATGTAAATAATAACACACTTCGAGAAACCGCAAGTGTTATGCAACCGTCTGTGGTCTAAGAGCAACCAACGTATGACCCAAATGAATGCTAATCAGCTTGTTAGGGGTTTATTTTGCGTGTCGCAGACTGGCTCCGCAGATTACTCTTATTTCAGGCACATGGGATCGTTTTGAACGGCAAAGCGCCTATTGCATTTGTCATTTGAAAATGTCACCGAGCGGCGGGAATTGGCAGGAAGAGGGGACGCCACACAGGAAGCGGTGATGGAACTGCAGCTCACCCTGACAGATGCTGGTGTCAGAGGTTCCGCTCATGTGAAAGCCTGCGTCGCAGCTGCAGTGCTGCTCCTGGTTCACCTGGGCACAGCGAGGCCTCCGGCTGAAGGCCGGATCGTTCATGACGCTCCACTCGGGTGGTGCTGCATTGAGAAGACGAGCAGACGAATCACGTTTAGGACAAACAAAGAAGCAAAACCAAAACCATGGTTTTATACTGACCTGTCTGGGTTTGGTGCTGGCAGTGAGATCCACTCCACCTCTGGGGGCAGGTGCACCTGTATTGATTAACCCCTTCCACACAGGTGCCTCCATTCTGGCAAGGATTGCTGGCACACTCGCTCATGACTGCAGATGAAGAACAGAACGATCACTCCAGCCGTCTTTCATGCTTTCATCCAGGAGATCAGAGAGACACCCTGTAAATTTATTGTCAGTGTTCAACAGCATCAGTAGATTTGAAGGATACGCCAGAGCTGTGTAAATATACTATTAGTCGATATGGTAATGGTAAAGAGAAGGTTAAATGACTCTGAAGTGCACTCTGTCTATTTGTGGTGCACGTGGATAAAAAGCAAATCGGTGGTGCAGATGTTGAAACGGTGGAGCGGCTTCTGTTCGGGAGCTCCGGAGCTGAGGCCACAGAACACTGGCCGCCAACCAGTCCTTTTCATGTTTACCTCACTCCCCCAGGGGCCACCACAGGCCTGTAACATGAAAAGACCCACTTCACTCTGGGAGATATTTTTAAACCCTTCATAACTCCAAAGATTTTGCTCACGCTCAAAGCTGCTTTTCAAACATGACTAAATTTAGACTTTAAAATTTACACTGGGTTAAAAGCAGACGAACAAAAATAATACTGCGCTGAGTTAGTCCTCCCCATGTTGTTTTAGCCTTGAATGTCAATAAACATTGGCTCCACTGATGTTCAGAAGAGGGTCCCGTTTGGAAATTCTGGATCTACCATCCCAGGCTAAACGGACTCTGATCGGCATGCTTAGCATACTTTTGCGGTATTAGACAGGTAATGTGTGGATCAACCCTGTCTGGTGGGAGCGCTTTCAAGGAACCAGGGAAACATGAGCGGGGGCGGTTTTCTTACAGTAGCCCAACCACTGCTGCTCATGAGAATCGGGAACCGGGAGGGGAAGGCACCCCACAGTGGAATGCGGTACAGGTGTTTTTCTGTGTTCCGTGACATTTAATGCCATTTTAACGAGGGCTTCATTCAGCTCTAAAGAATGGCTCTTTTCTTTACCTGTTATCAGTGTGTGTGTGCGAGAAGGTCAGTTGGGCTTCGGGGGCTGCCTGGCATTTGGACTCCGACTATCTACAGTGAATAACGAGCAGCCACAGTCGATTAGACCAGGAACTTTCCAACCATTCCAACATACTTGGCAATGAAAAAAAGCCCTGGGGAGACCGTCCTCGACAAGAAACCATCCGATAGTTTGTTTGTACGAGCAGATAATCACGACCAATAATCGGTTAAGCGCCACCATCTGACTTGCAAATAGGTAAAAGCCTCAAAACAGCAGTAAGAATAAAAGACACGTGTACAAATAAAGACACGGAAATGGGATACATTTTATAATCTGGTTATGTGGTAGAGTTATTTCTGACTAAGTTATTGCCACCATCTGATTATATATGTAACGACAACGTGGGGCTTGGAATGTTTTGGATGGGAGTCGTGTAGGTTGAAAATAAATGTGATATCGTATTTCACCTTTACAAGCTGTGCTGACGCCACTCCAGGTGCCATTGTCCTGGCAAACACGTGTGGCGGAGCCGGTGAGGTGGTAGCCCTGGGAACAAGCGAAATGAACCTCATGTCCGACAAAGTGCTTAGAGCCAAACTTGGTACCAAAAGCTGGGGCTCCCAGAGGGGGGCAGGTGGTGGGAGCTGCAGGAGGGGGAAAGAGAGCATAAGAGAAATGCAAGTCACATGTGGAGTAAGCCTCCCAACATCCTCTGGCATTCTCCGCCTGGGGATATACACGTGTCACTGGGCAGCGCCGAGTCTTCAAGGGGAAAGATTGCTGAAATGCCTAATTTACAGTCACGCAGCAACGAGCCAACAGAACTCCAACAACAGCCAAGTTCTGCTGCTGCTGCTGCTGCTGCTGTGTTGTGTGTTCTGGAATGTTGCACACTTGAATAATTCATACCATAATGACATTAGATAACAGTAGTATTGAAATCAAAAAGAGGGCAGTGTATACTTCAGATGCAGGGCCAGGACTGATCATGTCCAGGACAAGTTAGTAGTGCAGTGCTCCCTCATTAGGCTTCATTTTTCATTCAGTTCCAGTGTCTGATGGACACTAAACACTTCTGTTTCTCCTGCAGGAGTTAGTAAAGGCTTTGGTAATAAATGTGTTGTTTACATCGAACAGCAGCATCTTGCTGTCTTGTCATATTTCCATTGCTGGAAGGTTGTGATGGCTGATAAATGTTACTTATTTTTAACAAACTGACTTTAATGTTACTAATTGATATATAACTAATACACTGTTATATACCTGGGCAACTTTAACTAAAAAAAAAATAAAAAAATTCTTAAAATTTGATTATACTTGTGCAACAAGTTGTCCAAATACCAAACCACAAAACTGTTGACTCTGGTTGGTGTTGGGCTTCAGTCCCATCTGTTTATTACTCACCAGCTGATTGATCTGCCTGAGGCATCTTGGAGACGGAGTTCTGAAGCGTTGCCAGCCTTGATTTCATGATCCTGAGGCCCTCTGTGAAGCGCATCTCCTGCCCTTTCAGAAACTTCTCCATTTGACGGAGGACCCCCACCACCTGGTGCTTATCCATGCATGTCTGTGGAGGAAACATGAGCATGGTGAATGAAATCAAGACATTAAGACACATAAACATGCCCGGGCAGATGGTCTTTTTACGTTGCGCCAACTTTCCGAGCAGAGGTTGCCTCATTTGAGCTCACAGAATATAAAACTCAAACAGCGAAATAAAAACATCAATGTGCAGCAGGAGAACATGATGTCATTGAAAATAAACATGTAATGGTGGGCACATCGTTGCTATGGTTACACAGAGTTTTCATTTTTAGCAAAGTACATGCACACCACACTGCAACACTAATGCATATAATGTTGAAAATAGCATTTCATGTTGATTTTCAACAGGTTAATGGAACACTGTGTTCCATTAACCTGATGAAAAATATCTTCATCCTCCTGTTCTTCTATCCCTCATTTTTTCACTCCAGTGGCACATAGCTGGACAAAATCTGTCTTGCAGATGTACAGGGACCCATAGTATGTCCAAAATGTTCTTCCTTTGTGTAGCTATCATGGTCAGACAGACACATTCTCCAAAATACTGGGCTCTAAATATCATTGGTGTGCATTTAGCAAAAGGCTCCTCAAACACTATAAAGTTCTCCAGGAAAGAAAACCCCCTCTAATCCTTCCAGAAGGTTTTATTAATCACATGTTCATTGGAACGATTTGTCTGTGGAGCATACCATAAATTCCTGCATTGTCCTGAGGGATTTGTAGAGTCACAACTCTTGAGCGACAAATAAACTCATTTGGAGGGCAGTTCGGCGCTTTACGGGTTTCTTTACTGAGCAAATGAGTGCCAAAAATCTTATTTATGTACTTTGATCATAAGTTCTGTGAAAGAACCTGAGAAGGACTGCCACCAATTGAGTTCCATCATAAAATGGAGAGGGGATTATGGAGTTAAACTGACTTCAAAGCTTGTTGGAATGACTTTTGTGGGTAATCAAAGCATGAAAATGAAGAAAACTTGAGATACAAGTTAAGGGTAATCATTATATAAAGACAGCTCTTCTGTGACAAGATTACAGCCATTAGAAAAAGTAATGAGTAACACATTACTCTTACCTGAACAGCAGCATGACTAATCTGAATAGCTGCCAAACACAATATAAGGAAACACCTGCGTCGAGGAGACAGTGTTGCCATCTCTGCAAGTCCGGCAGGCTGTTGCTTGTTAATGACTGTGTATGGCTCTGTAATACGCAATCACCACAGAGCAAAGTGTATATCCTAAAGTGTAGTCCTCTTGTCTCGAATGAAGATGCTCATCAGGTGTCTGAGATGCGCTCCCGTCGCTTCAGGGGCTGTCGCGAAGCCTCTGAAGGCTGCACACCACCTGGGTTTGCTCCTGCAGAAGAATCCCTCCCACAGAGAAACACTCGCATCAGTTTTTTTCCTCTCTAAGTCGCTCTGTTGCTTACAAAGAAGAGTTTGCATAGAATTATGGCGGCAGTCAGCTAGAGAATATTAATTATCAACTTTAACATAACACGTTGGTGCTTTATGTTAATTAATTCAATACGACCTCTTTTTTACAAGCTGAAAAGACTGAATAAAGTTGCATTAAAATCATTACAAATAACTTAGTTAGACATAACTCTACGACATAACCAGATTATAAAATGTATTAGTTGTACACGTGTTTTTTTATGTTGTTTTTTTTAACCGTTGTTTTGAGGCTTTAAAGTATTTGCAGTTGTTCGCTTTAGTAGAGTTATCATCTGCATTCTATTTTTGGTTGCATAATAATAATAATAATAATAATAATAATAATAATAATAATAATAATAATAATAATAATAATAATGATAATGATAATGATAATAATAATAATAATAATAATAATAATAATAATAATAATAATAATAATAACAATAAATATGAACGATTGTTAACGATTCAAGGGCTCCAACTAACAGGCTACAAGCTATGGTGTATAAAATCTAAAATATTCTTTTGAACATTCACATTATTTTATCATTACCTTATTCATATTGTTAAGGTAATGCTGTAATGCTTTAAGTGTGTTTGTAGATTAGGAGCGACATCTGGTGGTTTATATCGAGACTACACAAGCTCGAGAGTTCGAGCTTATTCAGAAGCCGTTTGAGAAGCTGATTTTTTTTAAAGTAACATTTAGAAAAACGACAAATTTGACTGAATTATTTTTAGAACATTCTCAAAAGTCTCGGTTCTTTTCAACCACCCAATATCAAAGAAATAATAAAGAACAGCATCAACGTTCGAAAATGTTCGTGACGAAGCTTGAAAAAAATTGACATTGCCGACAGCCAATAAAAATCGAGCTTCTCTTAGTCCGTCGAATATCTAACCAATCGCATATCAGGATGTATTGTATTCAAGTTAGATAGATCTACACCGGACTATATAATGGAGGAGGACCATAGAACGAGGAATGTGCTGCAGCAGACCTCAGAAGCCATTTTGAGATGATACCCCTGTCGAGAAAGACCATGAAGATGCTGATATCAACGAACATGGTTACATTTCTGTCTGTTTCACCCTCCGTCTACTCTAGTTCACCATGGCAGCTGCCTACCGATGGGACATTAGCAAAGCGGGCTCTCGGGCTGGTTACACAGAGTTAAAACGTCATTGATATGAAAGAGGAGAATGTCTGTTTACTGTCTCTGTCGAGACATGTAACACCGTGAGTTTTTTCCAGTCTGAAATCTTGCATCTCTCACTACCCACCGTCTCCTTGGGTGACTGAGTGAATTCACTCTTATACCGGAGAGAAGGGAGGCAGATCCGTTTTCCAATGGCTTCTGCGAGCCTTGTTTCCAGTCCCCCAGCCCCTGTTCTTGACAAAAACATGTCAGACTGTGAGGGTGAAGGGGACGAAAGGTCGAGTAACATTCTTATACAATTCTTAATACGCTCATCTTTGCGGTTCGGTGCTTGTGTCGCTGTTTTCTTTCATTAATAATCAAATGCAGGGTGTGAAGACCAGTTTGCCCCCACTCAAATAAGCTTTGCATGCCTCTTTGGAGCAATTGAGTTGCGCTGTCACAATATGTTTCCCATCACTGTCGATAATATCATTCATGTTCATTTCCATGCAGGATAGTAGACCTCATCATTTGTATTGCTGTGGTACTGGGGTGGAATAATGGCTTCGTTGTTGTCATCTGCAGGGGTTGTGCAAATGATGATAATGTAACCGCCACGCCCATTATCACGGTGCGTCGCGCCTAGCGGACAACTCTCAGTACTGCAAGGGCAGCGTGAGGGTCAGGCGCCGGGTCGCGCCTGGGTCCCTGTGATTGGTCTGTAGTCATGGCAAACCTGTCAGGCCAGGTTTGCTAAGAGTTTGTTGGTGCTGAAAATTTGACCAGGTGACTTCACTGACAAACAAAGGCTTAAAAAAAAAAATGCAGATGAAGGTTTGTAGTAACAGTATAGTCTTAGTGATATTTTAAAGAACATGTAAATGTAAAACATGACAATAAAAATGGCAATAGCATGCTGTTTCCCCCTTAGTTCAGCACTTTGTTCATGTCAGAAAGTGTTATATATTGAGTTATGACACCTCTAGTGGATTATGCATGAATGTAATTTGCGCTAAATTGATTTTAGATAGTTGTCATTATATCTTTACTATTTTGCAATGGTTTGGCCTTAAGTAATTCTGCACTATATCTTAAAACAGCTGTCATCACAAACCATGCCAGTGTCGTCATTAATGTCCATATTTTGACACTGTCATCTGCTTTAATATTGTATATGTACGGCACTTCAATTTTAAATAAGCAAATTGCAGTGGGCCAATTCTAATAACAAATGTATTAAACTTGCCTGAGTGGATCTAAATGAATCATTGCCATCTTAAAACCTGACATGAAGAAACAGAGTAGAAATGTAGCCTGGTTGCTACTGACTGACTTGACTGATCAATGAGACTTGATAAGATTTTCACATGTAAAAGTCCCGAGGAGGAGTTTTCCTGAGTGGACTAGTGAGCATCTAGGATTATCATTTGAGATAATCAGATCAAAATGTTTTTACTTGAAATATAATTTATGTGAGGCATAGTATATAGACATGTATGTTTTAACAATTTTTCCCTAGCATGTCAGGATTTCAATTATTACCTGTCATATGTAAACAAATTTTTTTCGTTTTACTTTTTAGAGAGGACGGAGAACTGGAGGATGGAGAAATAGATGATGAGGGAATTGGGATTGAGGAGGAAAACAAAGATGCTTTAGAGGCAACAGAAGAGAAAGAGAAGGAAAAGGTAAAAGCTAAAGAGAAAGAAGAAAAGCTTCACCGGCACTCCAGGAAAAGATACAGAAAACCCAAAGAGAAAAGGCGCTCGAAAAGGAGGCGACGAGACAGAGCAAAGGTAAAATACATGCATGATTTTAAGTGTAATAGTTGTTTCAGTTTACTGTCATGTGGCATCACTGGCTCTTCTTTCTCTGCAGCACCACTCCCCCTCCAGTAGCTCCAGTTCTGACAGCTATGACTCTGACTACGATCGGACAGAAAGGCCAAAAAGCAGAAAGACTCGTGAGTCGGACGGACAGTCCTCCCAGGTGAGCTCCTCCCTGCAGAGAATGAATATTCACCTAGAAATGATTGCCACTGATTTTTTTCCCCCCTTTACTGGCCAGCATGGACGGGAGTCTAAGGGAAGCCACGTCAAGTCTCCTCCATACAAGAGTAGTGATTTTGACAAATACAGCGACTACAGCGATGATAAATATGAGTATGATGAAGAGGGGGATGATTACGATGACGATATGTGCGATTACCCACAGTCAAAGGAATCAGTTTCCCAGAGTCAGGGAAGAGGGCGCCACGCTAAAGAGCAGATGAAGCGAGGAAACATGCGGGGAATGAAACAACAGCAATGTATGAATGCTTTTCAAATTTAAACTCTGTTCTTATGCTGATTTATATGCCCTTAATATGAATGTTTTATATGGATTTTGGTTTTCACGCGCTCTCTTACAGTTGGACTAAGGGGAAGGGGCAGAGGTAGTGGACCAGGAAGGGGAAGGGGGATGCTCAACAAGAACAAGAAGATGAGGGGCAAACCGTGGACTGGACGTGGACGAGGTCGTGGAGGAGACCAGGGCATGGACGACGCTGCCCCTGTGAGTGTGTCGTAGAAAATCAATGCAGATCTAAGGACTCTTTGTTCATAGATGCAATTGTGTTTTCTAATTTTTGGTTTAAAATATAAATGAAATAGACTTGACATATATTATTTACCTTTGTTAGTTAAGTGTCAACAAATGAGGAGTCAATTGTCACCCACCAGAAGACTCTCTTTTCTGTTTTGCATTATAGGAAGGAAAAGGTTCTGGTTTCCAGAAGAAAAGACTAATTATGAGCAAGGAGTTCATAAATCAGCACACAGTTGAGCACAACGGTAGATACATCTGCAAGTATTTTCTGGAGGGTCGATGCATCAAGGTAGAGCAATAATACGTTAATGTAAACAGATCTATACTGAAAAACTGTGAGCACTGACCCTTACTGTCTTGCTTGCAACCTACCGTTTTGTGTTTTTTTTCTTGCAGGGGGACCAGTGCAAGTTTGAGCATGAGCATGTTGTGCCAGACAAGAAAAAGGAACTTTGTAAATTTTATCTCCAGGGATACTGCAGCAAAGGAGATAATTGCATTTACATGCACAATATCCTTCACTAATAGTATTGGGAACACTCTTGCATTTAATTTATGTCGTAAATGTTATGACATATTTCTTAACCCACGATTGCAAGCGAGTACCCCTGCAAGTTCTTTCACACTGGTGCCAAGTGTTATCAGGGAGACAACTGCAAGTTCTCCCATGATGCTTTAACTGATGTGACTAAAGAGTTGCTTGACAAGGTAGAAAAAAATTTCACTGCCGCATTTATTTCAGATTAAGTGGGTCTCTGACACAGTGGAGCTATTTTTGCCCTCTGTCTCATGTCAGATCATTAACACTGAAGAGGAGATTGCTCGCGAAGACGAGCTGGAGCTGGAGGATCTGAGGAAGCAGGGCATCGCCCCGCTTCCAAAGCCTCCGCCTGGGGTTGGTTTGCTGCCCACTCCTGGTCAGGCGAGTCCTACAGATGGTCCAGCAGGGAAGAAGATCCCGTCCCTGTTTGAAATAAAGGTCCAACCAACTGTAAATCTGGCCCAGAAAATCGCTCAAAGGTGAATTATATCTAAGGGTGCACTCACACTTGCCAAAAAAATCTCTGCTTTAAAGGAAATCCAGGCTTGAGCATGGTGCAGTTTTCCAGTGTGTGTACCCTAAATAGATTTTTAAGGAATATGTAGTGCTCATCCTGCATGTGCACTCTTATGTTGTTTCAGTGGTTCCAGCTACCCTCAGAATCAAGGTGAAGGCACCAGTCAGTTTAGTGGAGGGTCAGAGGACACACAGGGTGTCAGTACGGTGCCTTCAGGTCCCTCAGCCCCTCCTGTTCCAAAGTCGGGATCACCAGCGCGCATGAGCCTCCCCACTGGGCCCCCAGTGCCACAGAACACATCAGGACAGCACCCTCCCCATGGATTTCCAATGCAGCCACCAGGCTCATCCAGTCGAGCTCCGTCATTCCATGGAAACCAGTCCAATATTGGTCCTCAGATGAATATGCAGAGGCCTGCATTCCCTCCTGGGCCAGATCTAGAAATGCTTCAGAGTCTCCTCTCTTGTCAGTCGTTGGGTCAGAACCCAGTAGATTTTCTCAGCAGCCTGCTCCGAACCCAGACAGCAGGTCAACAAGGTCAGTTTAATTTTATCCTTTACGGAAGTGGTTTTTTTTTCTGTTTCTGACATTGAAAAATGACATCTTTATATTACATTTTGGATTTCAAAGACCCTTGTCAGGCCTTCATGCAGAATCTCCAGCAGCAGCTCGGCGCCGAGTCACAGCTGCAGTCTTTACCGCCAGCAGTACAGAAAGCCATCTTTCTGCATCTGACACAACAGCCGCAAAAACAAGAGTCCCAATCTCAAGGGAATGAGCCGCAGAGAGCAGAGAGTCAGGACGATAATTCAAACAGAGGTGGGGCTCGGATCAAGGAAAATATTCCTTGGACAAAAAAATGTATAATATCTTTTGATGTTTTAACCTCGAGCAGAATTGTATTGTAGAATTCTGCATTTTAAGGATTTATTGAGCATGTGTTTGCAGCTGTAATGGTGAAATTTGAAAAAATTAATACAATTTTGGAAAGCAAAGCCAAGAGCTGCTTGTTATTGTGCCTGAAATAAATTTCCCATCTGTCCTGTCTTCTTAATTCACAGATGACACTACAAACTGGTACTCGAGTGATGAGGAGGACGGAGGCTGCGTTTCATCCATTCTTAAATCTCTAAAAAGACACAGCGAGATGCAGCAGGCTCTGTCCAAACCCCTGCAACCTCCAGCCCTGGGAGACCCTCGCCTGGTGAAGGAGAGGGCGCCACCCAGCGACCCACGTGTGAAGACAGACCTTCGACAGCGGCCCGCAGATTTGAAAAAGGAGTCGGACGCTGCTGCAGACCCACGGTTTTCCAGGGACCCCCGGAAGATCAGACCAGTGGAGTCGAGTTCATTTCGGCAGCCGAGCCACCCCGCCCCCCAGAAACCTTTGACTGGAGATGAGGATGAGGAGGGGGAAAGGGAGCTCAGGGACAAAGCTGTTCTCATCCCTCTCGATGCCAGCCCCGGAGTGGTGCTCCGGGACCCTCGGTGCCAGCTGAAGCAGTTCAGCCACATCCGAGTGGATATCCTCCTCCAGCGCCCAGCCTTCGCTGAGACGGTGGTGTGGGCCCCTGAGGACCTCATCCCTTCCCTGGTGCCCAAACAGGAACACTCCATCAACCTGCCTCTCCCTCCTCTTATTGCAGATGCTCAGCTGAATCGAACTAGCCTTCCCGAGCACCCCCCTCCCTCTGCCCCATCACTGACCGACCCCAGACTGGCAGCCGCGCGTTTGAAGGAGCGAATGAGCCGCCTGTCCTCTGGATCGCTGGAGTCTCGATCTCCTACCGAAAGACCTGCAGATCCACGTCAGAAGGTCCTGGACCCCAGACTGAAGCGCACGGGAAGTCTGGACTCCAAAACGCCAGGCCAGAAAGAGACCTGCTCTGGGGGTGGAGCTGTGGACCCCCGACTTCAGAAGACCAGTGCTGGCGCCTCTTCTCACACTGGCCAAGTCAAACCAGACGCTGAGAAACTGCCTCCTTATGCCCCTCGTCTGGCGTCCTCTGGTGGCGGGTTGGAGAGTCCCACCACTATTCTTGGCGGGATCAGTCTGTATGACCCTCGTAATCAGACTGAACCGACAGACTGCGCGACCAGGGTGGGAATTCTCAAACACGCAGAGAAGAAAGACAATCCACAGCCGCCACCATCTCTTTCACCAAGCCAAAGAAGTAGCTCTTTTGAAGAAGCCAAGAGTTCAGACAATGGCTCGGATCAGCCTTCTCCAGCAGTGCCTCCCGCCCCTCCCCTCAAACCCCCCGCAGTCCATAACCTCCCCATCCAGGCTCTGGCTGGCCTGATCCGACCACAGTACACTGATCCCAGACAGGCCAAACTGGGAGCGCTGGGCTCTACTGGAGCTCAAGAAGAGGCAGAGGACAAGAAGGAGCAGGAAGAGGCCACGGAGGAGCAACCAAAACTGGAGGATCCCGAGGCAGAGGGAGATGACAGGCCACTCAAAGATGTGTTCAAGACTTTTGACCCAACAGCATCTCCGTTCTGTCAGTGATCAGAACTCTGTGTATTTTTTATCATGAACCTGCCTTCCTGCATATAGATGATCTCAGTTTGATATAATCACATTATCCAAGCTCAGATGTGTGTTGTAAAAG
This sequence comes from Arothron firmamentum, assembly GCA_016586285.1. Taxonomy (NCBI): domain Eukaryota; kingdom Metazoa; phylum Chordata; class Actinopteri; order Tetraodontiformes; family Tetraodontidae; genus Arothron; species Arothron firmamentum. The sequence goes on from BJFM01001593.1 coordinate 102,073, forward strand.
TGTGTCTTAAATTCTTTTATTTCTGTGTTGATTATAAAAATCAGAAAATAAAAAAAGTCAGTGTTAAGTCATCTCTACATAATGTTTGCAAAATTCTAAGTACCACATTTGTTAATATTCCTTTTACAATTTGTAGATTATTTATTTCAAAACACTTTTATGTATTTTTCTACTTTTGTGCTCTTTTTGTGAGAAACTGTTTTCCTCCACTCTGATACTCTGTTAGTTTTTGTCTGTGTACCTCTGTGATAGTCTTCATTTCTGACTTCAGTGAAGTCACACCATCAGTTGCCGCGGCAACACTTTTTACTGCAGCGTTCATGCAAAGGCACATACAGTACATTTACATGTGTGGGCAAACATATGCACATACATACACACACACATACTTGTACTGGTCTCAATTATGTAAGCTACTTTACAAAGGTATTTGTGTACTAGTATATTGTGTAAAACTGTCCAATTTACATTTTGTCAATTATTGGGCTTAAAGTGGTCTAAAGAGACAAATTTTAACAGTTTCCGAAGTGACCATTTTTCATAAAGGAATTATAATGTTGGTTACCTGACACATGTAAATAGTTGACCTTTAACTTGTCCATCTGATTAAGAACTGTCTGTAATTCACTATATAAGAGCGAGGCAGGCAAATAGGATTTAAAATACAGGTGAAGTTATTGTAAATAAGCTAGAAAAGCAGAACACTGAAGGCTAAGGTGGTTTAATGTCAGGTATCGGTTGTTTGACTGATGTGTGTTCTTTACGGGGGGGATGGTTTTACATCATTTAAAGTTAAGTTTTCACTGGCAACATTGTAAATGGCAATTTGTATAATGTGTACAGTGTTTTTGAGTGTTTCAATGAAAAGCTTTAAAAGTCTGTCGGTAGTTGTTATTTAACAGCACCCATGTAGTCACTCTTCAGTCATTCTACAGCGGTATTATGTAGCATGTCGTTTTATTTCACAGACTCAAAGGTTGCAGCAGTCTCCCCATGTTTCACTGCTCCATTGATTTTTGATGAAGGAGATGCTAATAGATTATTGGTAGAAAGTGATTTCATTTAAACTCTAAAAGATGACTTTAGAAAATTACTTGTGTTTTGAGCGGGTGGTTGTCACGAGAACTGAAGGGGCAAGGCTGGGTGCCACATGGTGCGATGACGTCTTCCTCAAACCCAGCTCGTCTGTGTCGGGGTTAGTGGTCTCCTGGGCTCGGTGGATCTCCAGCTTCCTCCTCCACTGGAAACACAAGGCCGTGGCCTCTGCACCGTCTGAGTTTGGCTCAGGCTGCTTCAAACCCTTCAAAATCACAGCAAATTTCCCTTTAATCACCAGTGGAATAACAGAGAATTTTGAGCATTTTTCTTTCCCGATGCACACACAAGACGGAATATTACAGTTTTGACAGAGTTTTGAGTCTATATTTACTGTCATGCAGGCTGTCTCTGCGGCATGGACACCACGCAGGACCGTCTGAAGTAGATTTTGTGCATTTTTCACCAAGATCTCATCAGATGATTTGCAACCAGGCATTACAGCATTAACACTAAAAAGAGAGGAAGTTTTTTTTTTTTTTTTTTTTAAGACTTGCTGATCTTTTTAACAATAATTTCATGAACCTATTTTAAAAATTTGATTGTCTGACCTGGAGATGATGTTGAGCTGGTTGGTGATGGTAAGAATCTGGTCAACTATGAGGGAGAGCTCATCTGTACATTGTTTATCCAGACAGTGGTTGGCAATAACTCTGATAAATTGAGTTACTGACTGACAGCTCATGATAACGTCTTTAGCAGCACTGACAAATGTGTCTTTGTTCTGAAGGGTAAAAAAAAATAAATGAACAATTGCGGATTAAGGCCTGAAAACACCACGGATGGACTGCCCTCTAGTGGTCATTACCGGAATCGGGCCTTTTTTCCTGAGGTACTGGGTCATGTAATATATTGTGTCAGCCATCTTCCTGGTCACCTGGATTATTCTGTTGTCCTCAGCATCCCAGCTCTCACTTTCTTGCCTCAAGAAAATGGAGGTGTCAGTAAGTGTAAACGCCTCTCTGTGTGGTCCAGTCCTGTCTCCAATCTGTACAGAAAATAAGAAGACATAGTTTATTGTGACAAGCAGAAATCAGTAAGGCGTACCACTGCTAATGATTAAATACCTACATCTTTTCTCTTGTTTTCAGGTCCATATTTGACCTCAGATGCCACTTTGACATTGGATTCTGCTGTCACATGTTTCACATTGACTTTGTGGCAGGATTCTTTGCCAGACTGAAGTTTTTTTACTACAGTTGGGCTTGTAGCCAACACTTCTTTCACATTATCAAGTGTTCTGCCTTGCAGACCAGCTCTGATTTGCTCTTTAGTCTCTTGGTGAATCCCGTCCTGCTTCCTGATTTCCTCCAGCACATAATGAGCTTTGGCTGACCAGCACTGTATCAGCACATCCAGGCTGAGCGTGTCACACATATCCTGAGCCTCCGCTATGAGCCTCGCCCTGCTGATTATATCTGAGATCTGAAAAGAGAGATGGTCATTGATGGACCTCATGTTGGAACGGGCACGGGGATCACGAACATAATGTAACGAGTCTTCGACCTTTTGGCAAGCAAGTTTTACGTGATCAAACAGTGTTTGTGCTGCCTCTTCAAACTTCCCCTCTGCGTCCTCAGTGTTGCTGTCAGAATAAGCCATGTTGATAATATTATGTAGGCTGCTGTCATAATCTCTGTTTGTTTTGCTTAAATGACTAACCAGCACTTTGATTTTAATCAAGAGTTTTCTCTGGAAGAACTCTGACTTTGCCAGTCGCAAGACATTTGGCATCGCGTCGAGCTCTGCGGCCGCTTCGAGGTAACCTTCGGTGAGCGCTTTCAGCTCCTCCTGCTCTGCTGTCAGCTGTTTGGATTTGTAGGCGCTTCTGGAATTTAAGCAGGTTAACCTGACTGCCTCCTGGATCCGAAGTGAGCTCTCCGACAACAGCGAGAGCTGCTTCCGAGGGCCCACTAGGTCCACCGATGTTCCCAAAATTCTGTCAACGGAGTTCAACACAATCTGAACAGACAGAGCCCAGAGGACGCAAAGCCCATCTAATTGATTTAGCGGCTTCTCCGATGACGTAGAGAACTCTACCAGGTTCCTTGTATGGTTCTGGGCTTTGTTCAGCTTGTTGTGCAAAACGCTGAATCTTTCTTGATCGCTTTTTAAGGTTAAATCGGATGATGTCAGGAGCTGGACAGTGTCAGTGCATAAAGTCATCACTTCATTTAGCTGCTTGCTAACAGTGGTAGTCATTGTTGGCAGACTTCCTCGCAGCTCAGTGTAAACAGCGTGATACCAGTTTCCAGCCGTCGGCAGTAAAAGCTGGCGGGTGTTGTTTATAAGGTCAGAGAACTGTATGCTGTGTTTGTACAGCATCTCTGTGCTCATGGCTGAGCTCATGGCTGTCTCTTGAGCTGTCTGGACCAGCAGGGGCGTCAAGGACACCAGCTCTGCCCTGAAACTGTCCAGCGTCTGGCGATCGGCTGCACCGACAACGGCCGCGGCCTCTTTTGCCGATTGAGCGTAACAGTTTGAGAGCTCCAGGACGCTGGTGCAGACCTGGCTGAGCAATGTCACATCCTTAGCTTTAGTCACAGTCACCACATCACACACCAGCGGCAAAAGGTCGACCTCGAGGGACCTGGGGATCAGCGGGGGCGCTCTGGAGACAGTGGGGGGGTCTAAATCCTCTTTGTCACGTTTGTGAGCCAGTTCTGCTTCTGTGGTTCCCTCGTCTGAGCGCTCCTCCTCGTCCTCAGCTGAGGAATCTCTTTCCGAACCCGGAGACTCAGAGTGACCGCAGGCATCTTCACCTGGAAGGCGCATCCGTGAGGTGTTGGTCTCACGTGCTGCCTCTCGCAACGGGCTCAGCAGATGCGGATGCTGCTGGCCGTCCAGACCTTCCCGGAGCACTCTGAAGTGCTCGATGGCGACGGAGACGTTGTCTGAGAAGGTTGGGTAAACCTCCAGGTTTAGGCGGGAACCTGAAAGCATTTCTCTGACCGATTGGGCCACTTTGCTTTGAGATGCTTGAACCTGTTTCAGCAGAGCCAGGAGGCCGTTCCTGTAGATGGGGTCATGGCTTCTGTCCACGTGCCTCTTCACTGACTGACTCACCATCCTCATGTGACAGAGAAGAGCCGCCGCCCGCCCAGAGAACTCCTCACAGCGCTGCTCCTGGTACGCTTCGTCACATCCACGCCGGTCGTCGGCCATCTCGGTGAGAGCGACACTGGCGAACTCCCTCACGTCCATCACATCACAGGCAGCATCCAGAAGCTGGCCGCTCTCCTCCTCCCATTTCAGACAAGCGTCGCGAAGCTTTCCAGCAATCTGCGCCGAAGGAGCCGCCAGCTCTGGTGAAAGAGATGCGATTTGAGCCGCGAGTCTGCTGAGGCAGGTTCTGGAGTTCTGCATGTATTCCACACTCTTTGCATCCGCAGCCGTAGACGAGACAAAAGAGGCCGCTTGAATTATTCTCGCGGCGCAAGATGTGAAATCTTCAAGCAGGGGCTGGACAAGGTTCAGATCCGTTTTTGTGGAAGCGTCTCCCACAAGGATCTGCCTTGTCACGTTTAAAAGCCCTGAAACAGCAGAGGAGGCGCTCATAAACGTGTCCAAGGCCTGATAAAGAACAGCGGTTGTTAAAGCTCTGTCGAGCATTCGCATCTGCTGCCCTAATAACGTGCAGTCGTTCTCAAAGTTCTGCTGGTGTTTGCCGGGATCCTCTGGAGACTTTAGGACCCTCCTCATGTCTGACCATATCTGCAGGACGTGACGGCAGTGAGCCACCAGTCTTCGCTGACAGCGGCTGCGAGACCAGTTTGCCACAGCCATGCAGTGAAAGACGAGATCTCGAACGATGCTGTCGAAGCGACCGTCTCGGGCTGCAGAAATGGAGGCGCGACTAAGTAGCTGCAACAGAGCGTCCCGCCTCGCTGTGTAATACCCACAAGGCCCCAGTAATCCGCTGCAGGGCTCAATTTTCAGAGTGATACCTATGTCCCTCACAGTGCTCTGGATCTTGTCCAGAATGTAGGTCTTGGCCTGCAGCGCCTGCTGGTTTGTAGGGTATTTGATGGTGGCGCACATGGCCGTGTGCAGCATGGAGACGCACCTCCTCAGGGTGTCCAGAGAATCAAGGAGCTGCCCTGCCTGGTGTGAGTCCTGCAAGGAATGTGCCCTGTCCACGGTCAGACTGTTGAGGAGAAGCAGAGCTTGAGAAAACACCTGGAAATATTTGAGCAGAGCCTCGACGTCTGAGGAGGAGCCCAGCTCAGCGAGGCACCGGAGGACGCCGTCCGCAGCAGCTATAACTCTTCTGACGGCCGCATCCTCGTCCGCTATCAGAACCTGAGAGGAGATAAGATGGAGAGACCTTTGCTAGTGCGAGAGGTTTTATTAGCTCAGCTGCTGGTACGACGCTGACTGAGGTATCTCAATGTGAGCCCAGACTTGAGGCTTTTGGGACTTTATCACTTCATAAACAAGTCTGGCAGTTTTTAGATTGAATGATGTGGGTCATCATAAAGTTGCACACAGACGTGTGAGGCCTTGGCAAAAATAATGGTAGCAACATTTAAATCAGAAAATTAATAAGAATTGATAATTAAATGTTTTGTTCTATGAGAGCTGAAGCACTTATGGTTTCTCATTTCTAATTATAAGAAGAAATAGCTGAAACAACTTTGTGACCTTAATCCAGTGCACAAGCAAAAGCAGATGTAATCCACTGGTGAAAGGAAGTTGTTATGGTGCCCATGTTGTTATAGCAACAACGTTAAAAGTTGAGGTGAGAAAAGATGAAATATGTCAGGTGAACAATTGAAACCAGCCAACAGTTTGACCTCTTTTCCCTTTTATGGTAAAACCGTGATGCAGCCGTGGAAGATGGTTCCTATTGTAACGCGCTCATAAATCACTGCAGTCATGCCTCCCTCTGCTTGTTTTAAAAGCGTAACAACACATTTATAAACACACTTGCAGAGAGTGAAATCATACTTTACTTTGACTACTGCCAGGAAGACACTTTGTGTGGCAGTGATGAGCTCCTCTCTGTGCTCAGGCAGAGCAGGCTGGATGCTCAGTTTCTGGGCCGCCAGCAGCACGTGTTGTCCGGAGACGGCGACCGACTCCAGCAGAGGGGACATCTGCACGAGCAACTCTTCATCATCCGCCCCGCTTACGTACCTGGAAAGAAAGACTCTGCTGATTTGATGTGCATTGGACATGCAGGTACAAAATGAGCTGAAGCCTGAGCCACACACACACACACACACACACACACACTCAGAGCCCCATACCTGGAGGCCGCTGCTGCCAGGGCCTCGGTAGCTTGAGCCACAGCCTGGGCTGCCCCCTCCAGCTGACTGAACTGCTCTGGTTCCTCCTCACCGTCGCACAGCAGCACCAAGTGGCACAGATGAGTCGCTATGGGGGCAACCACCCGCTCCACAGCTGCCGTCCTGATCGACCCACGGTGCAGCAGAGTCGACATGCTGCAGCAGAGCGCCTTCTCTCCGGTCAGAGCTAAAGGAGACGCTCCATCTGCTGCGGGTAACGTCAGCGTGGGACCTTCATTATTAATGCATCGTATGCTAGACGAGAGCTGCAGCTTCATTTTGGTGCTTCCTAGCAACCAGAGACACATGAGCAAACCCAGAAGGGGGATAAGAGAAATTCATCAACTACATAAATTAAGAAAATGTGCATTACAAGCCCAATGTGACAAATACAACTGAACCTAAACTTTTCCGGATGCTGTGTGATGTAAGGCACACACCACCGAACACACACAGCACAGAAAAGAACAGCCACACGCGGAGCCGTTATATTTCACTGTTTATCAACAGATAAATATACAGCTTGAAAAATGAATTCAAACACCAAAACGAACAGCACACTATAATGGAAATGATAATCGGTGACAGTAGTATACTCGGAACAAAACCCCCCAAAATAACTCTGTGATTAACGGTGACAGCAAACAACTACCATCAATGCGTCACTCTGACAAAATATAACCGTCACAGTTAAAAAAAAAAAAAAAAAGCAACAACAAAAAACACCATCATGTGTCACTTTCTCTGCACAGACGTAGCATGGCTTCAGTGGAGGCAGACGGAACATGTGGGCGTGTACAGTATGTGCCTTTGTGCCAGTGGAATTAAATGGTAAAAATTAAGCATATCTGATTAAGAAAACACGATAGAAGGAGAAACCGTAATGAGCGATAAAGTGTCTTAGCACTGAAGTTAAATATTATTTTGGTTCTTTGGCATTGCACATCTGACTTTGGTCGACCGCCATATCTCTACCATACGTCTGAGGCTCATTGAATAATTCATGGAAAATGATGCCAAACACAATCTGGACCTTGTTATTTTGAGGTTTTCAAATGTTTGAAATAGATAACATTCATATTTCTTTGTTGACATTTGGCAGAAAATTGAATTCAACATGTTTCCCATAAATGTTAATTACACTCAAAAAAAGAACAATACGTGTTGAGAAACATACAAACAAATTAAAAAACAGCAAATTTTAATAGTGGCAGACATTTTGGGCACTGACATTCCTTCCTGTTGACCTCAAATACTTATTTGCCAGGAGCCCCATGGAGCTGACGGATATGCAGTGTTTTAGTGAAGCACATTCCCACCTATTTTTAGGTCGTTCATTCCTTCCATGGACCCCATAAATGAGTGTAGATGGCACTTATCAAAGATCCCAAGCAGGATAACTGAATGCATCATGCATTTCCTGCCAAAATAATATAATAGTCAAATTAAGCTGCATGAAGAGACACATTTCTAATGCTATTTCAGTGACATTAAGAGTCCACTGGAAGCTTCTGGGGGTCCAGCTGAAGAATCAGCCGCATACCTGAGCAACAGCTCTTTGCAAAAGCAGCCTCAGATAATCCCTGTTTCACTGTCTTAGAGTTGACCTCCTAAAACATCATTTTACATCCGTTTTTTATCACCTGAAAGCAAAAGTCGTAGCCAATGGAATGCACATGGTAGGTCAGAGGGCGTGAAACGAGAACGGCAGCTTTCATGGCCCAGGAGACCTCAGGCAGCACTTTATCTGGGCCCCCAGTGCTGCAACTCGACTGGATGACATGAAATGTGGGTGTAAAACACAGAAATAGCTCTGTCTGGTTCTCAGTCAGCGCTGCGGTAGACTGACGTTGACACTGGAAAAGACGAGAGGAAGATACAATCTCTTTGCTCTGAGGAGCGACTCCAATAGTTTACAGGGCAACTTTCTTTTTTGGGCATAAAAGCAAATAAAGCGAAGGCATTCATTCCATCAGTGCTTTTAGGAAAAACATTCTGCAGATACAGTATGTTTATAATGGCCTTCAAACAGCCCCTCCTTCCCCTGCTCTCCACACGGCTTAAAGTGTACGTATAAAAATAAATTTGCTATGTGACACAGCCCTGAGGGTTTTGAAGTCCACCAATATTCATGTCGTCTCTACAGCCCAGTGCGGATGTGGATGTCATTCAACGGCTCCGCATTGCTGGATGGGAGTTCCCTCCACAGGGAGTCCCACTGTCACCTCAGAAGCCTGTTTCCTGGACCCCCACCCTTGAAAAAAAAAAAGTCAGGTCTCCAAAAATATGGAGAATAATCTTCTATTCCACATATGGAAGACTGAAGGGCCTGGTGCCAGTGGGGCAGCTGTGCTGCGAGACCCCGTGCCATTGGATCCTTCCTGACCCAATCTCTATTCTCATTGGCTGCTCTGGGACCCCCACACTGCAGGCCTCAATGGTTCTTCTCCATCCAGTCCCAGCTTTCGTCACTGTCCTTTCTGTTCTTCTCAGCCTCGATAATTTCTCTGTAGCGCCGACGGAAGAATCCCAACTGTCGTGAGAGGAACAAAAAAGGAAGTGTTAGGGGTTGAGTGGCTGCAGAGGACGGGGATCTGTGAGTGAGGCTGAGGCTATCAGCTCAGACAGAGATCAGATCAGGACCCGTAACCAGGGCACACTTTCAAGGGCTACGCCGAGATAGAAACGGTGCGTTTATTCATAACAAAGACAGCAGGACATAATAAACCTCCAGGTTTAGGTAACGGTAACAGAGATATGAGGACCAATGTTTACCAGCTGAGCACAGTTTCTGCAAATAAGAGATGAGTGAGCTGGTTTTTTGTTTTCACTAGTGGTTGATTCTTCGCTCTCACACACATAGAAAGCAAATCGAGCACACTGCTCGGCCCTGAATCGTGTGCTGTGGCGCCGCCTCACTCACATGACTGCAGCTTTTAAGAGATCTTCCAAAAAGTGTGTTTAAAAATGATTTAGATTATCTTCCAGTGATGGAATTTCCCTCCTTTTGCCTTTCACATTACTGACTCGTGACTGAGTGCAAATGTTGGCCTGCTGACATCCCCGTGAGCAAAACTGCAAAACTTTGGAGCAAATATTGCGTAGAATCAGTCACTCTGTCAGTACCCAGGTTCTGTGTATATGAAGCCGAGGCTCTTCTCTCTGGCAGCAAACACAAGTTCTTTGTTTCTCAGATTGGGGGCCGTGAGGAATCTGTACGTTCCCAGCTCAGCCCAGCAGAGTTTGATGGGACGCAGCCTGTCTGCAGCTGCTCAGATGATTAGAGAATGAGAAGAGCGTGGGTAGATCACAACGGTGGTTTTAAAGGATAGCTTATCTCAAAAGGTCATTATTCGTGCTGAATTATATAGAATTATATATCATAATGGAAGTAATTGCATACAGACAGAGAGAGAGTAAAGTAATCCCAATATAAAACTAATGAAGTCTTAACAAGTCTCTTTCTTGTCTAGTTTGGTTTAAAAATGGTAAATATTTGTCCTGGGACCGTAACATGATACACTACAAAAGGAAGGTGGAATTTATCCCCAATGAGCGCAATTACGCTGACGTGGTCTTTTACTGCAGTTTACAATGAAATACACACCGAGCTCGCTCACTTTATGAATTGAATAGCTTGTTAATTTAACATATTATCAGGTGACTCCTATGTTTGTTACCGAACACCGCACCAGTGCACCTCTCTCTGCATTAGAGTGGACAGATGAAAAGTGTTCTGAATTTGAAATTTAGACGTTATTTCTTCAGGCGTCGGAGATTGTGTTATGATTTACATTTAACTGACCTACAAAATACCTCCACCGAGTGTAACATAAAGAAGATATGAGAGCAATGGGGGGAGCTGGAGACCCTCTGCGTGTGTGCAAACACGGCTGCGATGTCTCTCTCACTACGACTCCATCCATTTATCAGGGTTTCACTGCTGAAGTTTATTGATGCAGACCTGTGCTCTCCTCAGGCATTTCCTGAAAAGACCAATACAGGACATGTGCTGCGGTTGTAAGTGCGGTTTATTTTGGCAAGATTTGAGGACATGGGGAAAAGGAAGAGGCGGGGGGCTGTATCTGAGGACCTGCATTCCAAGGTTTAGTTTTGGCATTCCCGGTGGAGAATGAAACAGTGAGACAGAAAAGGGATTTTTGTGCTGACAGGGCCTCTGCAGATCAGCAGAATTGACACATTTCCCTTGTAGATTTTTCTTCTCATGTCACGGGCATGGTGTGAATTACCATCCAGTCTGTGCCTTGTCCTTGCCATGGCTGTTTAAACCTAACCGGACTCCCCCCCCCCCCCCCCCCCCCCCCCCCCCCCCCCCCACCTCCTTCCCCACCTCCAGCTGTCCCGGTACAACTGGATACTTTGCTGTCGCCTAATCGCAGTCGCATGCAAGCCATAGCTTTGGCTAAATACTACCATAACAACATTATGTTAACGATGCTGGAAAACAAATCTGCGTTTGTGTGTTTACCTTCCAGAGCAGCACAGCTAACAGCAAGAAGATGAGGATTCCCACCAGCAGACTGATGGCAATGATCCAGCCCACTACGTAACCCCTCGGCTCTTGGCTGTGGAGCGCCTCGAACACCAGCTGAAAGGCAGCAACACTTTAGTCGGCCAAAAGTCTCGCACAATTGATACACGCACGCACACACACACACACAGGCAGCCAAACGCAGTGAAATTCCTTCAGCCGTGTTCTGCTAATGATGTAAAGCGTTGAAACGATAACAGCCAAAAGAAACCTTATTTCATTCTGCTCCAGCTGTTGCCAGAACTGCTGCTGCGATTCGACGGCTGCGGCAGCTAAAACACAGCAGGGAACTGGACACTGATGGAGTTTATTTTAAATAAAGACGATAATCGAGCAGCTCATCACACACAGAAAGATGGCCAAAACGAATGTAGATTTACCGTCTGTTTATGGACGCTGTTCTGTTTTATTAAAGGGGGAAATCCTACCCTTTGAGCCTTGAGCAGAACCAGGCTGGGACACGGTAGACTTGGTGACATTTACCTCATGCAAATAAGTTGACATCTGTGATCATTTGTTCAACAAGACCGCGTGAAGCTACGGAAATAATGATGAGCGTTCAGGATGAGCATTCAGGGAGTCTGTTTTTTGTATAAAATGTTTGCAAGTATAATGCGGTAAAAACTGTGGGAGAGGAGTACACATTACAGAAATGAGCCTTAACAGATCTCATTGGATGCAGGTTATCACTATAAAACCTCCTAACTAAATCCCACGGTCTTGTTCAGGTGTTAAAAGATTCAGATAACCTGTGCGTCTGATGAGAAAATCAAAAAAACATATTTCAATTTGAGCTCGGGACATAAAACTAAAGCCTTAAAGCTCAGACTCAGCCTGGTCCTCTTATCCTTTTATCAAGGAAGCTCGGCAACCCATAAAAAATTTCCACAATAAATAAAAGCTATTTTGGCAGTTTCCCATGACATGTGTGTACACTGATCTGCTGAGAAATCTGTCACTGACATGAAATGCTTGATTCGACGCACACGCAAACGCTTAACTTCAATGGAGGGCATCAGCGTGTGACAATTGCTTTATTTATTGTGACTAAGTAAACACATTTATGTGGTTTCGATTCTTTTTGACTCTAACAAGTGCCATCAATTTTAAAGCAATGTTTCTGTATATCACTCATTTCATATAAAATTAACTCAAATTGATCTGCAGTGAATTCCAAAGGCCTTGACTTGGGTGAAAATGTCTCGTTTCTGCACCGCAGACGAGCGCGCTTTAATGTGGGGTCCTTGCCACCGATGGAAAACGGCCTGCTCGCTAGGAGAAGTGGATTTACTGGCGACGTTAAACAAGGCAAATAAGTGCTTAAATAAACGCTTCACTCCCTAATTTCACATAATTCTGCATAATTTGGTGTTGTAAATAAAGGTTAGTCAATTTCAGGACTGCCTGGTGTAACGTGCTCCACGGGCTTTGACCACAAATGTGGCATGAGACACCAACTGTGAGCCGTTCCTTTCCTCCGGACCAGTGAGATGAATCTCTCCGTGGAATACTTTCCCACATTAACACCTCCCCTTTACTCTGGAACCTAGCTGTTGTTGTGCGTGCCGAGGCTCTCGCAGGGTACAGAGAAGGTGAAAAGCTCTGCCGGTCGTTGCTCCCTGACTCAGGCTTTCTAAATTTAACTTTTAAACTATGATTTAAGTCTAGGAATGTGTAATAGGTTCATTTTTTCAAACTGAACTCGGGGATGTTGAGTTTGGAGGTTGCACAGAATCCCACGTCGGTTTGTTTACATGTCAGAGGGCATAAAAGGGGGCCTGGGTTTGATGTGAGCGATAAAACCAGACACTACAAATCATACTGTGCAGTGTGTACTCAAGCTAGCAGGGATCCTGGGGGAGAGGGTAGCTGTGCTGACTAAAACCTGCAGGCGGGTGGGGGAGCTTTATTGGAATAAGCAGGCTCCTCTGGGCACGTCTGAGGCTCGGGGTCAGCCGAGCCTCAGCCTGGTAAGCACGCTAATCACTTGAAATTCCCTATGTGAGAATGCTGGGCGCTCAGGTTTATCATCACATCTGATCTGGTGGTCCATTCACTCACTCAGCATCCGATGGGGGGGGGGGGGGGTTGCCTTTGAGCACAGCCCAGGACCCGAAAACCAAGAGAAGAGCTAAAGCTAGATAAAGAAATGATCTACCCCAACAGCTTAAACTAACATAAAAAAAATAACTGACCAATAAAAAAAGGATTTTTATTGATCTAGTTAATGCACTCACAGAAAAGTCCTCCGACAGACCATTTTGCACCTCCAGCACTCCGTCGTTTACTTGCACGCTGCCCCTCGTCACGAACTGGATGACGGAGGAGCTATCCTTTGGGTTTGAAGGAGAGAAATTTGTGTTATTTTTCCACTTGCTGAATGTGTCAGCTCTGATGGAAGCTTCCTACCGTCTTTAGAATTTCTGTGTTGAGCAGAAGCTTTATGTCTATGCTCAAAGCTTCTTCTTTTAATTGCGGGCCCAGACTGCAGGATATCGTCATACACGCTCGTCCAGGCCGGTCACAGTCCTTTAATGAAATGTGAAACAGAGCAGAAGAGAGACAGAAGTGTGATCAACAGATGTCGTGATGGCTAAAAAAAACACACAAAAAACAAGAATCCCCACAGAGAGTTACTGTCAGTGACCTCCGGGGGGTCAAAGTGCAACATGAGGGCTGTATATTTACCACCACTCTGCGCCCCGATTTGGTAAGGAAGGCAAATATGGAGTGGAAGATGCTCTCCTTCTCCTGGGGGATGGTGCAGGGTGTCGGGTTCCTGTGCGGTGTGCAGTTACCTCTGCCGTCGGTCACCTGAAACCGAGCAGGAGCGGGTAAAATCATTTACTTACGCAAAAACCATAAAGTATGTGAATTGATGTCAACATAGATTTACGACTGAGCAGAGAACTGACACGACTCTGCTTTTGTCACTTAAACTGGTTCAATCCCACTGACAGGAAACAGTCCCCAATAAGATACCAGCCCCCCTCCCGGACAGGTCAACCATTTGGAGTGATTTAAAGGTGTCTGGTTTATTGCTCACCCCCTGGTGAGCACTTCCCCTTTCCCCACGTCTCGATCCAAACTGAAGCTCTGGAGGTGGAAATGTCCCCCGGCCTCCCCATTGTCTGCTCTGTAGCCACCCAGCGTGTGTGAGCGTTTACGATCTCGATTTCTCATGTCCTGTGTTTCTGCGGGTGAACTTTTAACTTGGCGAAACGAAACTTTCCCAGTGAATAATGAAGGCTGTGGCCTAAATGGCACATGTGGAGCAGCAGTCATATCCTGTGTGTCAATTCCGAACAATCGGAGGTCTGTGTGTAAAAATATCTGGCTATAAACTCTGTGCGTAACTGTCAAGTGTGCCCGCGGCTACGGGCGGGGCTAACAGTACGGCGTGTGTGATGAGTGGTTCCAGGGTGGGGATGGTACAGCACAGTAGTTGGCTCTACAGGTGCCTCATTCTCATTTCGTGCAAGCTGTCTGAGCCCTTCAAAGTGATTCCAGATGGGCTCAGGGAGGGTGGGATACAGTCAGCTACTGCTACCTATTCAGAGTAAATACAATTAATAGCTTGAGCTCCTCAAATCGAGCTATATGAAAGGAGCAATGGAGGGGTCAAAAAAACACTGAAACCCAGGGGGAGTATTGGGTTTCTTTATCTAAATGCAAGATGTTGTGAAACAAAATGATATCCTAGTGTCAGTAGCAACGTCAACACTTTCACTAAGGTTTTAAATGGCCCGCTGGTGTCCAGAGACGGGCCAACGCTATGACAAAAACGCCCACAGATTAACAGCCTTATATCCGTAAAACTGTCCGGTGGGGTCGACAGCTGCGGCTGGATAAATTAGCTAAAACTATGGGTGTGTGCTGCTGAATAAAGCAATAAATAATCGTTTGGAGGTGCGTAAATAATGTAGTACTGGCATCCACCTGTGTTTCAATGATGTGGAACATGTCTGCTCCACTGCCAACCAGCCTGTTGGGTATTCTGATATCCACAGTAGATCCAGGAAGCCTGCTGGGCCCCTTGTTTATAGCCTACAACAGTCAGAGAGGGGAAAAATAGGACAAAGGAAAAGAAAATTGAGAAAAATGTACCGCATGCTGAACTTTCTATAGGCTATAATATATGTGCCAGCAGCAGCACCTGGAAAGTGAGATTGAGAGGCTGAAAGTTGCACTTCATGTCCTCCAGCTGGACGAATCGCGAAGCCTCGATGGAGTTCCCGTACGTGAAGGAGGTCGGAGTCACAACACTGCAGAGAGATCAGAAGGGACATAACTTAAAAGCGCTCACATAAATAAAAAAAAAAAGCTCTAGCTGTAATGATGTCATCGCTGGACAACAATGTTTTCATGACTCTGATGTGTCCAGTTTCTCTCAGCAGCCTCCCTTCAGCCTTATCAGATGTCCGACTTCTGGCACATCTGTTTTAAATTGCTTTCCCGTCTCTGTGAAGCGGGGATGTGATAAAGTGTCCACAGATAAGACGTTTCAAGCTGACATGTCCCAAAAGCGCTCCCTCTACTCCCCCAGGAGCGGAGCGGCGACCAGCTCAAGTCCTGAACTAATAAACCGGCTGGTGTTCACCTTCTTACCCGGTTATAGTGGTGTCGGTCTCATGGATCAGCGAGATGGACAGATCCAAAGTGTTGTCGGAGAGTTTGTGCTCTGGATTGGCGCTAAAACATGAAGGAAACACAAAATAATGAGGATCAATCTGAATAATCCTATCAGCTAAAATACTCCTCAAACTCACCTTTTTGCCTGAACTAAGAACTGAAGGGTGTCGTGCTCTCCCGAGAGCTGACTGGTGTCAAAAATCACCGCAAAATGATACTGTGGACAGAAAAATGTGCTTGTGTGGTGACTTCTGCAGTGGGTAAGGAGCCTCTGCACACCCTTTACTTCGACTACAGCATCTGAAGTAGTGCTAGCCTGCATGCAGGTATGAATTTGGTGCATTTGTGTTTTGTCGGAGTGAGCTACCTTAGTCTGTGCTCTCATGAAGGGAAATCCCACACTGCACTTGAGGAAGTCCAGATCAACAAGTCCACAGGAAATACCCTTCTCTTCCTGCAAAAAAGATAGAGAGAGGAGCTGATAAGGATGGACAGACTGAGGGCAGAGTGACTCCACTGGCACAAGACAAGAGTGGGAGCGTTTTCTTTCCAGTTCCACGAATCACGCTGCAAGATAAATAAAAAGACAGTCGGCTGCTTATGGACACCTGTGAGCGTCAGACTTTTGCATAAAAAAATAGTCCCTTGCTTCATTGACGTGCTGAAGTGGGTTAAACAAAGCACTGATGGCGCTAACACATCTGGGCAGGTGGGTAATTGGACAACCTTCACTCTCTGTGTTTGGAAGCTTGTCTAAACAATATGGAGCCTCACCGGCTGCACCGTGTAAACAGCCGTGATCTGACCCAGAGACGAGTACGAAGCCTCTGAGGAAGGTTCACCGCCAGGGCCCGTGCTCGAGCTCGCAGCATGACGGATGAAAGAGAGTGGAGGCATTTCACAACTTTTGCAAAAATTACAAGAACAGTTGTGCGGACAGGGTGTGTGTGTGTGTGTGTGTGTGTGTGTGTGTG
>BJFM01001593.1:152208-169327 GCA_016586285.1 Arothron firmamentum
GAGAGAGAGAGAGAGAGAGAGAGAGAGAGAGAGAGAGAGAGAGAGAGAACGCTCATCCAGTTCTGTTTTCACATCTGGCCACTTTGCAAAGGCAGAAAAACCATCACAGGGGTCCTAACGGCCCCCAGACTCCCGGGTCAATGCTCCCTCCAGAGTCCCCGTGTCCTATCTGGCTTCTCTCCAACATGCACATCTTGCATGTGAGTAATGCTTGAGCGTAAATATTGGGCCCAGAATCAGCTCAGCTCATATGATGATAATTGGGAACAGGAATTGAGGCTGGCTGCTGCCTCACAGTCTCCATTTCCAGAGGGAAACATTCTTGACTGACTCAACCGAGCTTCACGGGATCCGGCGGACTTTGGAGAGCAGCCACACATCCAGGCGCAGAGCCTGATCTGAGCGTGGAATGAAAGAGAACCGTCCCTGAGCTCTAAGACGGAATCCTTCAATTACGAATCGAGACAAAGAAAAAGTTTGAGACGCAGGAATGGTGGACTAAGTCTCTTAACCTGGATGTGAACTTATACGTGGGGAAAAGCTCGTCGATCTAAACCAGTAACGTCTCCACTGGTCTGGAGCCTTTTCTCAGAGGAGCGACTGGGCAGAAGTGATTTAATGCAGCATTTCTACTTCTCGGTCATTATACGACGGACCGGCAGCAGGTATTAATGTTTCACAGTAAAAGTAAACCCCCCAGCTGTGACCCTGACATCACAGGTGACCTGCTAAATCTGGGTCAGCTCACCTCAGCGTTGCCGCGGCTCCTTTCCTGCAACTCCTCCAGTTCTTTCTGGACCCGCCACACTCGGTCGCCCATCTCCTGCTCTCGGCTCTGTGGGGGGAACAAAGAAACGGCTGAGTCATTTCCTGTTTCATCTGATCATCACAACTCAAGTATGCTGGTCAGATCCCTCCAGCATCTATTTTATTTCAGACATCCCACTATCCAATTATCTTTGGAGACAGAATTCTACGTTAGTCAGGAACTTTTCACACTAATTTTACCAACATTCATTGGTGAGTAATGTTGCAGTTTTCCATGTTTTTGCAAAGTGCAGGAGAAAACTTAACCTCTTTATCATACACACATTAACAAAGCAAAACTGACAGTTATCTGCAGGACCTAATGTAAACTAAAAGTAGATCAAGCTTAATATAATGGGCACCGAGAGCCTTAGGATGGAACACAACTGCTGCTATCGATGATGACAACTTGAATTCATGTGTCTGCCAAAAGAAACCACAGCTTAATGGGTAGCTGCTAACACTAATAGCTACCAAATGCTGTGTTGGGTTAATCCATTTCTGGCTAACTATAGAGAGGGACGTCATTAAAAAAAAAAAAAAAAAAGACTCTAGGCCCACTCCTGTGACAGTACCTGTATAAGCTGTTCATATCTCTGAACGGTTTTTTGAAGCTCCTCGTCTTTCTGGGTAATCAGCTTTTTCAAATGACCGACTTCATCACGGTGGATATCCATGAGCTCTGCCTCCACAACCTGGGCCTTTGCTGTGTGGAGGAAGAAATCGACTCAGATGTATTCCTAATCCAAACCGCTGTATCACAGCCGTCTGTGTGTCCTCACCTATGGCCTCCTTCACTGCTGAATCAATCTCCGTTTCTTTCGAAGCCTCTTTAGTGTTAAACTCCCTCAAAAGCTGTTTTATTGCAGAGTTGTGCTTCATTTGCAGATCTTCCAGCTCCAGTCTGCAACATTAGCATATTCCATCATCACCATTTAAATTTGAAAAAAAAAAAAAAAAAAAAAAAAAATCAGTTTAGTTAAACTCTGACTTACTTGAACTTCTGCTCATTCTCCTCCATTAATTCTTTCTTCACGAACTCCAGGTCCTGTTCATGCTCCTTCCTCAGTGATCGCATGTCTTTCTGCAGTCTGGTGAAGTCCTTGTGGATCTTGTCTTTCTCATTCTTCATTTGAATCAGTTTGCTCTTCAGACGCTCCACAGAGTCGGCGTCCATTTCTTCCACAGGAGCGTGGTTAGCCATCATGCTACCGGTCTGCTGCACGCTGCTACATTCCACCTTCACCTCAGCGTCTGCATGTGTCGGGTTCTGGAGCTGCGTAATGATCTCTTGATGTTGACACAGCTGCGAATCTTTCTCGTGTATTTCTTCCTTGAGTCGATTTATTTCCGCTTCCAGTTTTTCGTTCTGCTCTAGAGTTTCTTTAAACCGTGATTTGACTTCATGTAGTGATGATTCAGTTTGTTTGAGTTCTTCTGCGCGCACCGTTTCTCTCTCGAGCAACGACAGCTTCTCTTCATACGTGTTTTTCAAGTCCTCTAAAGACCTTTCTTTCTCGTGCTGTTCTTTACTCAGAATCTCTTCCAGTTGCTTCTCCTGCTCTTCCTTTAGCTTGGTCAGAGCTTCCTCAGATGTTCTTATCTTCTCTTCTAAAGCTTCTGTGTGGTGTTTATTAGAAGTTTCCCTGTTCTTCACTTCCTCCAGGCTGGCCTGAAGGGTCCTTATCATCTGTTCTTTTTCCTCAAGCTGTGACATGAGCTGTTTCCTAATCTGACTGATTTTCTGCTCAGCTTTCTTCTTCAGCTCTGAAACTTTGCGACCGACCTCTGCTGACAGCTTCTCTTCGGCTGCCCTCAGGCTCTCCTCTTTCTCCTTGATTAACTCATCCTTTATCTTCTGAAATTCCTCCATTTCGCTCTCAAGTTTGTGTTTGCATTTTTGGTTATCTTCTTCGAGGGCGCTGAGTGTTTTGCTCATCTCCTGCTCCAAATTGCTGCTCTGACTGTGCTGAACCTGAGTCTGCTGCAGCTGTTCAGCCAGTAGATTTCTCTCTCTCTCCCAGATGCTGCGTTCCTGCTTGAGATCAGCTGCAACTTGTTCGCACTCTCTCGTTTTTAAGGCTAACTGCTCCTCCAGCTCACCAAGGCGACCGATGCAGCGCTCCAGCTCTGACGTGAGGCCGCTGACCTTCTGATCTTTCTCACTCAAGACCTGATCCATCTCGGACTTGCTGATGGACTGATTGTTGATACTCGCCGTCAGCCGCTGCACGTCCTCGTTCTTTTCAGAGATTTCACGCTCCAGCTCTTCAAGCCTGGCCTGCAGAGATGTGATGGTGCTGTCGCTCTGGGCAAACCTGTTCTCGTAGTCAGACAGGCTGCTCCTGAGTGTGTCTACCTGCTCTAAAGCAGACTTTCTCTCCTGCTCTAACCTCTCTACGGCCTCTAACCTCTCTTCTGTATACTGCTGCATCAGGAGATCTACAGTTTTCTCCTTCTCATTGATGCTACTTTCCAGCTGAGTTTTTAAGTCACTGATGATGCCCTCCAGGTTACTGATATGTGATTCATTTGCTTTCACACTCTCTGTTATGGTCCTATTGGCTTCACTCAGCTCCTGGATATTCTGGACTTTCTCACTGATGGACAGAGTGTGATTCTCCTTCTCCTGTGTTAAGGCGGTGATTTGCTCCATATGAGCATTTACCTGAGCAGTCAGTTGGTCTAATGAAATGCATAGATTCTTATTCTCCTCTGTCTGCTGACGCAGATTCTCCTCTAAAGTGCAAATAAGTTCTTCTTTATTATTTATCACAGCTTGTAGCTGGACAACACTCTCCGATTTCATCTTCAAATCTTCACTTTCCTTACTTTTGACACCTTGCAGCAGTTTCATCTGCGCTTCGGCTTCCTCCAAATTATGTGAGAGGGACTTCAGCTTCTCTTCATTATCTCTGTTTGTTGTGTTCAGCTGGTCTTGGAGGGAGTTCCTCTCACTCAGAGCCTGGTTGAGGTTTCTTTCCACAGACTCCATTTGCTCTTTGAGCAAAACCTCAGCCCGAGACAAACTTTCGAGCTTAACCGCCGCTTCATTAAGCTCTTCCTGCAGCTTCTGCACGGTGGTTTCTCGAATTGCAAGGTCCTCCTTCAAACCCTTTGTTTCACAAGACACCTGCTCGTTCTCCTCTTTGCTCCTGCTCAGTTGCTGGGAAATTTCTTCTAGTTCCTGCATCTTCTCCTGTAGGGTGTTTGAGTGTTTCTCGCTTAACTCTTCTTCTTGCTGTCTGAACTTCTCATTCCAACGATGCTCCAAGTTCTCAACCTCATGTTGTTGGAATTGGCGAAGCTTCTCCAGTTCTTCCTTATGGTTGGCCTGGAGCTCTGTTACTGCGCTGCTGAGACCCTCAGAACTTTTTTGGGCCATCTCGATAATTTTCTCCTGAATTTGTTGCTCCTTTAGATGGATCTCTTTGTCCTTCTTCTCAAGCTCCATCTTCATGGTTTCTTCTTGGTTCTGAAGTTTTTTCTTGGCGCTTTCATGCATGTCTTTGGCCTTCTGTTTGAATTTGTCCAATTTTGTCTCCAGTGCTTTAACCTTAGCCTCCATGCCACTTACAGTATTCTGCATCTTCTTCTCATGGGCTGCCTTTTCCTCCTCCAGGTGTTTCTTCAGACTTGTTTGCTCCTCCTCTTTAGTGTTCAGCTGAGCAGTAAATGACTTTTCTTGCTCCAACAGCTCAGTTGTGTTCTGATGTAACTGGTTTTCTAGTTCCTCAAGTAACTTATCCTTCTGCTGGCAATCATTCTTTGCGGCATTTAACTGATGTTCCAAATCCGCGTAATCCTTCTTACACTGATCAAGGTTCTCTGAGATCTTACTTAACTCTGCATTAGATTCCTTTAGCCTCTCATTTTCTTGTAGTGACTGAGATAAACTTTGCTGCAGTTCCTCCAACTCTTTAACCTTAACCTTTAGTTCATGTGACTCCTCTTTCAGTGTTTTTTCTCTAGACATAAGTTCTTCAATTTCCTTTTGCCTTTCACCCTCCACAATTTTCAACGCATTTACTTCTTCCTTGAGAGTTTTTTCCATACCTCCCAGAGACTCCTGGTGCTCCTGTTTGATATTTGTAAGTTCTAAATTGTGCTTTACCTCCCACTCTTGAAACGTCTTGTCATGCTCCTCTTGGGCCAACCTACAAGCATCTTCAGCTGCCAACACCTTTTGCTCCAAAAGCTGTTTATCGTTCAGAGCCTCAGAAAGTTCTGTGGAAACTCTGTCCAGGTCAGCCCGCATTAGCTCCATTTTCTCAGCAGCTTTCTGAGTCAGTTCTTCAACACGGCCTTGAAGCCGTACTTCTGCATCTCTCAGAATATTCTCCAACTCCTCCCTGTGTTTTTCTTTGAGCTCCTCAAGAGCAGCATTGTGCTCCTTTATTAGGGTGTCCGTATGCTTTTCCAGCTGCTCCTGATGTTTTTCCTCTAAGGCAGAGATTTGTTCTCTGTGTTTGTCCTTCAGCTCTTCAACCTGACCAGAAATCTCATGGGACATCTTTGATTCTTCTTGTGAGATCTTTTCCTGAGTGCTCTCCAGCTCCAATATCCTCTAGAACCAAATAAATGTAGGTGGTTAGGTATCTTTGTCTTCATAGTCAAAACAAATTTTTTAGCACTATAAACAATTAAAAATAGATTAAAATGTGTGACTATTTGCCTCAAGTGATTAAACTAACTCAACAGAATTCCGGCTAACTGGTGCTCGCAGTGCCAGAACTGATAAATGGAGATGACTCAAGACTAGTGAATGTGTCTGAAGTGACTGTTGTGTAACTGCACGTGTCTGGAAGATCCAGCCACGAGCGAATCAGTAATTTTGCTACAATTACACCATAGAGACAAAAAAAAAACAAAAAAAAAAAAAACACTGCATGAAACCGAGAAAAAAATGCAGAGGAGAATACAAAAGAGATCTTCCTCTTGATCCAACAGACAAGAAGACCAGTGAGAAGGCTTCCTATAGCTGGTCTGAACAATCACTGCATTTAACTGTTTAAGCTGGATTCTTCATCAGTTGAACCTTTATGGGAGAGTGAGAAAGCAAATCTCTGGAGTTCAGCATCTTTGCTGCCGCCATAACCTCACAGACAATTTGTGGCTGTTCATGTCTGATCCCAGAGCAACCTGAGCAGCAGAACTGCAGAGCACAGATGTGCAAATCTGACTGAGACATATCAATGCGGAACTGACATTGAAGAGAGTATCTAATTCTTACTAAAAATGAAATCGTGATCAGGCTGATTCTATTAATTAAGTAAGCAACTAAAAAGAAAACGTGGATGGGCATTATCATGGGACAATCCGAGCAGCCATTAGCAACTTCACAGCACGAAGAAAATGGATGATTGGTAAATCAGAATTAATTTTCCCAAAAAAATAATCAGCCAACGTTATCATGCTCTGTGGTTAAAAATGCATGACAACCAGTTCAAAAAGGACCCAAAAAAGGCAAAGCATCAATCTTTTTTTTTTTTTTAATATGGAAATTCAGTCTTTCAGACTGTAAAATGTGTTTGTTTTGAATAAATCCCACTTGCCCTTTCCATTTTGATGGTTGAGTGTACGATCCAGTGCAGCTTGCCAGATAAATGATTCATTAAAAGATTTAAGTGGTATTTCATAGTGAGAGTTCATAGGTGAAAATAGAGCTGTAGGTCTGTGATCTTAAGCATCGAGGAGCCAAAGTGAATATGTCTCTTATTTTTAGACAGTGAAAAATAAAGTTACCGAACAATAATGACTTGTTTCAGAATTGCGACTCACCGTTCTTGCAGCCTCCAGCTCCAACTGTATCTCTTTAATCCTGTTATCAGCTTCTGTCCTCAGAGCCGTCTTCTGTAACTCCACATCCTCCAGAGCCAGAGATGCCTGTTGCTCTCGCTCCTTAGCTAACTGGGCAAACTCCTCTTTGCACTGCTCCTGTATACGACAGTAATATATCCAATATTACAATCAAAATGTACCCCGTCAAAGTTTAGAGACTGTCTTCAATGACATGTGTTGAATTCGCTAAAATAACCCGGTGTACATACCACAGCTTTGTCAATTCTGGCACTCATCTCTTCTTCTTTAGCTACCAAAGCTTCGCTGTGGAGTTTTTCCATATTGGCCACTGTTTCCTCAGATGATTTCTGAGACATCAACAATGTTGAATGTTAATCCCATTTCTGTTTTCTTTGAAGCTGGACATTGGAAAGATTCTGGATCAAGTGCACAATTCTGATTAAAGTAATATTCTATTAAATTGCGGACCTTTTTTAACTTTAAGAAAAAAACTGCTTAAGGTCAACAGTAATGATCTCATGATCATTCTAAAAAGCACATGTATAGCAGAGTCAGGTAACTTCATCACCTTCATGATGGTGACCACTTCCTGTTTGACTCGAGTGAGTTCCTGCTGTAGACTCTTTCTCTCTTCTTCACTGGCCCTTTCAACTTCTTTCACCTGCTCCTCCAGCTGAACCTGCAGCTGTTTACGAGCTTCCTCTGCCCTCTGAGCCACACCCAATGCCCTTTCAAGCTCCTCAAACGCTGTGAAAAATAAAAGTTACAGTTATGAACACATTCCGAAGGGCGCCTTTCTGCAGGCAGCAGTGTCCCATCTACCTGATTTCTCAGCCTTCTCTTTCTGTTCTTGTAATTCTTCTTTCTGTGCAGTGACCTGCTGGAACCTTGAACGCAGCTGAGCGACCTCGTCTTCTTTCATTTCAAGCGTTTCGTGCATTTGGCGCTTCGTCTCAGCAATAACCATTCCCTAAAATACAGAAGTCATTCATAAAAGACAACACTTTGACTAAAATGTAAATTAATTACTATCTCTGTATCCATCACAAAACTGATTAAATAAAAACCGTGTCTAGTTGCCCAACACAACCAAATCTTAAGAACCATCGGCCACCTTGTCCTGCTCTAGTTGTTCAATGAGGTTCTTGGCATCTCCCAACTGGGTGATCAGTTTGGTCTTTTCTGTGGTGTGAAGCTCCTGTGGATATATAACATTTGACAGAAATTAGAATTTCACATATCCGACTGTCTGAAACACCCTTCACCAGTGCTGGAACTCACTGTGTGTGTTTTTAATGGTCAGATGATTTCAAATCGGGATGATTGCTAAACCACCCAGGATGCCTCGCCCACACGTCAAATGAACGGACAGTATACAAAAGCACTGCTCCACCAACATGTCCACCACAATTACAGCTCTGCTGAGCAGCAGTGACACTTTGTGGGCATGTCTCTGTGCCACCAGTGTTTAACCTGTGGTTACTAAACAGGAAATGGGCTGGCTTGGTTATTTAATGTAGAGTAGCAACAATGTAGGGGTGTCTACATGAATGATGAAGAGTACAGGGATAAAAAGAGTTGTTATTTCAGTGCTAACTACTACATATCTGCAAGCAGAAAACACAAATATCCTGCTCTGAACTGTAAATTATGGGATATTTGTTGAAGGCAAGGGGTGACTACAGCCTGCAGAGCAATTCTAAGACAACTTATGGTTGGCCTGATTCTGACACAAGAATGCAGATCCAAAACAATTATGGCAAGCGTGATTCAATCAAGATCTGGACTCAAGACACGATCACAGTTTCACTGTAGGAGCAAATACTGCACAAGAGGCTGCAATTCATCCACGCAGCACAAAAAAAAGCATAAGTTTAAGCAGCATACCATTGAAATCAATATTTTAAAAACAACAACTGGGGAAAAGAAGAAATGGCAAAGTCATGTCATGCTGACATGAACTCATGTCCTGGAGTCTGGCCAAGGAATCTGAAAGCTCGGTTCACATCCAGTCACGGTGTCATGGAGTCACATTATTAGCGGACCTTAAAGGCTGTGGCAAATATTTCCCAGCACAGATGCAAAGGCTTTTCTTTAAGTGTGTCTGAATCCCAGTGGAACAGCATTTAATATAGTTAATCATTAGGCAGCTGTCCCAAGAAAATGCCCTTTATGGATCTGATTGCTTTCTCAATATTTCATTACAGTAGAGTGGAGCACCATGAAACAGTCACTAGGCACCTTTATCTTCTCCAGCTCCTGTAGTCTTTCCTGCAGCTGCTCCTGCAGAGTCTCATTCTCTGTGCTCAGCTGAGCGCTCCGTTCTTTGTGAGTACGCATTATTTCTTTGCACTTCTGCAGAAGGTTTTCCTGTCGCTTGACTCTCTTCTGCAGAGACTCCATTAGTTTAGCTGGATCACTGTTGCCCTCTCCTGACCAGAAAATATAATGCAACAATTACAAACAAAACAAAAACATGCCTGCTAATTTTTTTCCAACATGAATGCCATTGAGAAAGACAACATAAAAAATATTTCATTACCCTCAGTGGCTTCGGGTTCTTCTCCTTGTTCTTTTGAAGGACTTTGTATGGAAGACTCTGCGGCATTTTGAGCTTGATTAATATCTCCTTCAAGAGGTACAGCACCATCAGAAACCCCCTTCATCCGTTTTTTCAACAGAGCAACCTGTGGGAACATGTAAAAATCTTTTATTAAAATTAACTGTAGACATGATGCTTTCAGACAGAATTATTTCTCCTATTACTCCTCAGGTCTCGGAGACATTGGACGTTAGAGCGGATGCAACTCTGGTACAAATGCTGCTCATTGCAATGTAACAATCTCTGTATGCAAGAGTCCTAAACATTTTGTGTACTTTATTCAGAGATAGTGCTCGTCTGCCCAATATGCAGAGACTGACATGTATGAGGCTTCACCTGTGTTTGGAGCACTGTGATCATCTGGTCTTTCTCCTCCAGTGCAGCGTCAAACTCTTCCTGCAGGTGCTTCTTGGCCTGCTGATCCATCTGCAGCTCCTAAAGATCAGATTCCATATGCTCACTCAGAAAATTCATATTCTCACCCCAAGCCACAGCAACATTAAGAAGCGATTGTAGTACCTCCCGCAGCTCTCCGATTCTGCGAAGAGCTTTATCTTGGCTCTGACTGAGGATGGCCTGAGAGGAGCATCAAAAACAAAAATGAAATTTGATCAAACCAGGGTGCCATGTTTCCTGTGTTAACATCAGCACACAGTATTTAGGAGAAATTACCTGTGTTTTTTCTTTATCTCTCTGCACAGTACGATATGCAGTGACCAGCTGATGGTTCAAGAAGCAAAAGAGAAGAATAAAAAGATTAATGTAACTAGTAACAGTACAGCATCTTCTTTTCAAGTCAGCTCACCTCTGAGTACTTTCCCCGGTACTTTCCCAGACTCCTCTCCACTCTCAGAAGTCTGTGCAACAGCTGCTCCTTAGAAAGAGACTCTGCAGTTCCTGGTGGTTCCTCAGCCTCACTCTCTATATCAGAGGGGGGGTCGTACATGGGGCCGCCCGGGGAATCATTTTCTCCCAAAGGCGTCAAGGAGTCACGTGACGAGCTCCGGACCAGGTTCTCTTTAGATGGAGAGCGGAACAGGTTTTCCGCTCGACTGGCACCGCTACGAATCAATGACTCCATTGAGGGAACTTTTAACTGCAGTTTCTGGGCAAATGATGGAGTCTCCTCTCTCTGCATACAAGATTCATTTATGAATTATTGAGTCAGGAAATTAATTTTAACTGCAACAAAAGAGGTAGAAGAAGGATGATAATCAAATCGTACGTAAGGAGAAGCACTTTCATCCCCATTGATGCTACCTCTGGGAGATCTTGCTGGTCCTTTCGAGGCGCTCTGAAGGTGAAAAATAAATTATGAGCAGAAGCAAATCTGTGTCACTGAACATGTCCTGGACCAGTTAGTCATCCACACCCAGCATGACTCTTCCTGATTACTCTGGAGTGAGCAATATTAGTATTGCCGGGAGCAATTCAGGGGTAATGGGTACCCTCATGCAACTGGGAAAAAACCAGAGGGGTTAAACACATAGACGAAGGCATCTCTACAGTACATTCAACTGAAAAAGGGTTAAAGCTAGCCTCTAGTGTACAGCCAAGAGGTCAGAGCAAACAGTAAGAGAGTTGGTGTTTGATTTAAATATGCTGCTGTGTTACAAGAGCACAAGAGTCATAGTTGAAGTGAACGAAGAGCAGCTTAGTTGATTTAGTTGTCTGGTTAGAAGCAGCAACGGAACAAGCAAGCCGTTTTCTCCTCCATGTCCAACTCTGACTACTCCTTCCTCTGAATTACTGCCGACAGCATTTTGTCCTGTCCTTTCTGGAACTCTTCTGCCATTGTTTGTTATAGGACCTGTTCTGGAGGGTGTTGTATTTTACACAAACCTGAATATCTACTTTGCTATTGCTTCTGCTTTAGGCAAGAAACGGCAAAGTGATAGTAAAAGATATAGTTGCCAAATTATAGTCAACACTAAATTTACTGCTTGTTTGAAAGGTCCAGTAGGTTAGTTTGCAACATTTTACTGCAAGAAAATGAATAGAATATATGGGGACTGCTTGTTTTGTATGCAAATGTCAGCAGACTATCACTGTATCAACTTAGGAGTCAGATATAACTTGTGTGAGTCCTGCTTCAGACGCGCGACAATGCTGCTCCACATGGTTTCTCAACTCTCATTTAAAGGGGAAAGAAGAGGGCTGAGCACATGTATTCAACATCTGCAGCCTGTATTCTCACTACTAGATGATGTCAGATTTCACAACAGGATATTCAATACACAGAAAAGAATCATAAATAGTTATCAAGTCGGATTGTACAATCTTTCATTTATTGAAAGTTCATATTTTCCCGCATCTCTGATTCCATTTAGCCAACGATATGTACTTAAGTATTTCACATGTTTACAGCAAACTAAGGCCTTAGGCTTCTCCAGTATTTTAGTTCTACTAGAGCAAAAACACAAAGCCAACAAATACTGGAACCACCGTCACCTTCAACAGGCACAGACACAAAGATATAACATTAGGAGTTCTTGCATTTTTACTAAAAGGCAAATGAGTGTTGTAAATGTTTTAATAATAAAATGTATACTTAATACATTTATAATAATATAATAATATAAAACAAAAGAATTCAGATGGGAATGCTAACTGAGAAATTGGGATTTATGTGCAAATGCTATTATAAAGGATGTGGATGGAACATGATAACTGAAGATAAGTGATGTTTGCGGGACATTCAGACCACGACAATCGCCACAATCAGTCACGAAGAACAACGTTGCTGTAGTTTTAGGATTGATCAGATAAGCTAAAAAGACCAATTAATTATTGAAAACTATTTGGATATCAAGGACCATTTCACCCAGAATATGATCTTCCTCATGATAATAAACATTATCAGCTTTACTGATAATAAAGTTGTAGATTGATAATATTTAATATAAAAATAATGACAGTTTCACCACATAATTATCATTACGGTGATTAAATGGTTACACAGCCTGAGTATACCCCTGAATCATATTTTGATTGGTAATCATAATATAAAAAACACATATCAAACATGTAACATTATATTGTTTGTAGTAAGAAATATTTTATGTATTTAGGCAGACACACCATAAAGTCAAATGTCTTTATGGTGTGTCTGCCTAAATACACCAAAAAGTCAAATATTAAGATTTTTACATGCACAGAATATCAACTCTTCAAACACAAAAACTTGTGGGGAAAGGGGATAACGTCTATCAGGCAACATAACATGGGGGGTCAGGGTCTATCAAGCAAGCAATCGCTCATCACATGGGAAAGATATTTAATTCTGCGACAGAATTATAGAATTATAGTTCAGAGGTCAGGCAATACAACACTCAAGCTCTAGCTCACACAATAAAAACCAGAATTCCCATTAAAGGTAGGGTTAGACTAAATGTGAGATGCCTTCTTGATACTAAATCCAAAGGAAACAGGAGACAGACCAGGGAACAAGCTGTCCCTACTGAGCCACAGTCCTCTACTGACTCCCCAGAGTCGCAAAGACAGGAGGAAGGAACAGGGCGAGAGGAGGAGGAGGAGGAGAAAGATCAGGAGGGAGAGACAGGAAGTGAGGGCAAACTCACCACACTGGCTACCTGGGCCGTTTTGGGTCGTTTTGAATGGTCCAGAGCAAA
The DNA here is from genome assembly GCA_016586285.1 of Arothron firmamentum. Lineage (NCBI taxonomy): Eukaryota > Metazoa > Chordata > Actinopteri > Tetraodontiformes > Tetraodontidae > Arothron > Arothron firmamentum. Next base: position 165,052 of record BJFM01001593.1, read on the forward strand.
GATAGTATACTCAGAGAGAAAAGCAGGCTCTGCTATCATCCCAGCCAACATCTGACCCCGTCAGTGCAGTAACGGGACGAAAGGTGGGGGAAAGCAGAGGAACACAGAGAGCAATGAGAAAAACAACACTGTGAGTGTGGAAATAGCGCTGAAGGGAGTCTACCCAGATGGTCCAGAAGCAGCTGGCAAAGAGAGATGGGTGGGGAGAAAGAGAAAGACACTACATGGAACAGAAAGAAAAATGGGAAAGTGAACCAATCAACATTCAAGTTATGAATAACAGGTTGACATCACTGAGCCTATTTATAGGTTGCCTGTCAAAAACAGGTGGGAACTGCATTCAATTATCAATGATTATCAGAGGTGTCAAACTGTTAAAGATCTGTGAGATGAAACACGATGATGTGATAAGTAGTTTCTTTGATTTACAACACCATGCCCATCTTTTCCGAAAATGAGAAAGAGAAGTAAACAAGAACTAGAACAAAATCTACCACTGCACAGGCTTTGGCTCGTCATGAACTGCAGAAACCTTTTCATGAATAAGTAATTAGGATCATCCATTGATCTGATATCAAAACAGTCGAGAATGAAAACATCCATGTCTAAGCAATCAACAGCTAAAGCAGTTGTCTTCTGGTCATTGGAAACACTTTGCTGAAACCTACAGTGCATCATCTAAAGAATGAAAGGAATCTCGCTTGATCCTAACAACTGAGAGAAACAGTACAGCAAATCAATAGAGAGAGAACAACACTGAAGCAGACGCATCAATTATTCATTTAAATGATCGTGAGCTGCTCTCCACAATTGTAATGATCTTACAGGGTCTGAGATGTGTGAATAAGCATTAAGCAAGTATTCTTAATCCACACCTAATCATCCCGGATGTCAATAAAAGCTTTGCATGCATTTTAATGAAGTTCAAACATACAAACATACCTGATTAGATCACCATGTTGATTATTCTACATCAATTACCAGTTAGGCTGGCTCCTTTGTTCTAGTTACATACTTGGACCATGTGAGGATGTAAACCGCTGCAAGTTTTGGAACTGCTATGACTTAAAGAATCGCTGCCAAGAATAAAAAGCATATTTTATCAAATTCTGCAGCAGACTGTGACAGCCATCTCATGGCAATTCAATTTATTTGGAGAGTGAATGCTAAGTCATGGAAATCAACAGCTCATACTTTAAAAGCAACTAATTTTCACAGATTTATTTTAACCAGAAAGAAAAAAAAAAAGAATCTGGGTTGTTATTAGGGGGGCATTTAGCGTAACAAAACAGGGCAAATTTTATATAAGCTGGGGGAGAGCTGGGGAGAGAATGCGGTATGTTTAGCAGGCTGCAGTCTGAGCATCCAAACATTAAACATATATGCCTCTTAGGCTGACATCAAGCTCACCTCTCTGTCATTAGGAGAAGGCATGCCATCTGGATTAAACGGAAAGGTTTGGCTGTTGCGTCGCTCTCCAACGCCCAGCTGTTAAATAGAATAGAATAGATCAAACTAAGTTTTATTCATACAACTCACAATAATATATCCCAATGAGCATGTTATCCCCTGTCCTTTTAACACTGCTGAAACAATTCAACCGAGCATTCTGAAGTCACAACATACATTTGCCAAGTTAAAAATATGTATTCTGAGGGTTTAAATCCTAAGAATAATTAATACTAGTTCGTGCTCACATTAGACAGGTGTGTATGTGGAACACTGACGTGTGAAAAATGAGCAGTAAATGTCTGACGCACTGACAGTAAAGATGATGCAATGGAGCAGATTATTAGTAATGGTTGCAAAAATAAGTTACTTCACCCTTCATCTTGGGAATATATAGCATTTGTATTCAATGAACAAGGGGTCTGCACGTCAGTGCTAGCAGCAGGTTTTGTCCGTTTTAAAATAGAAAGTGATAGCGTAGCAGATGCAAACGACGTAGAACGACACACCCATGTTCTTTTTTGTGTCCATGGTTCGACAATATCTAATATTTAGTTTAACATGAAGAAATCCTTAGGTGGCCGTAAGTATCAACAGTTGCAAACGAGATAGCAACGATGTGTTTACATTAATCTCTTTGGCTAATCACAGCTAAGTTAGGCAGCCAAATGAATTGAACCACAGCTTAAGTTTATAAAAAAAAGTACGATAATCCATGGTTAGAAGTATCAGCACAATCACGTAATCATCGCACCGACTTTGCTTTTCGAATGCCTTTCGGGAGTCACGTCAACAATGTAAACAGATGTTAGCTTAGCGTATTAGCTCCCAGCAACACAACAACCAACCTGGGCCTGCTGCGGTGACTGCGCATTCCTCTGCGGTGACTGCTCCTCGTTTATCTTCTGCTTCAGTTTTTTAAACATCTCGTCACACCGGTGTAGCAAATAGTTGACGAGAAGCTGACTACTATGTGGCCGTGATGTAACCAAATGGTTTTTGGTCTGACATCCAGGTCTTCTCAGCTGGACTTCCTTGTACGCTTCCCGCAGGTGACTGAACTCTCTGCGCATGTGCGGTCAACGTGGAGGAAAATGAAGCGTCAGAGTTAAAGAGCCAGCCTGGCCTGAATTGGCCACAGCGCCACCTCTGGAGAAAATGCGACAGTACATTTTTCCCCTGTATAGAATTTCTATTTTTATACAAAAATCGATAACTATTAAGATTTTGAGTGTGATGACGCTGCAAAATTTTAAAGCAGACTTTTATATGATGTATTCTATTTTTGCCTTTAATCCCACCCTCGTCCTTGTGCATCCGATATGTAATAGACAGACAATTAATGAGAAACTGAACATGTTACATATGTTTTAATGAATATAGCTCACATTAAAGCTTTAATTCTTCCCCTTTTTTGCAGAAAAGTAAAATAATAATAATTTTTTTTTAAAAAGCCTACAGTTACTTGCAAAAGCATTTGCTGGACAGATGGTGGCAGTGTTTAAACATGTCAATTGCTTCAGGTCAATTTAAAAGCAATAAGTCTAACATACCTATGCACGAGTTATTTTCGACAGACAGCTCTATTAGTTAGTGAGCAGATCTTAAGATATAAAATGGACATAATATCTGTGTTGAAACACTATGCTCTGCAAATTCTTCCAGAAAATTTTTAAAACATTCTAGTACCATTAAAATTTACATAAGCACTAATTGATATTCGGATACTAAACTATAAATAGAAGCAGGACTTGTAAACATATACAGTCTGAGTATTAATCTAGTTTATCTCCTGCTTCTGATGACATAAAAAGCTACCATTTCCGTTCGAAATATCTTTACATGTGCCATTGTGCCTTGTTGTGTCACTGTGTGATTTTGACCTTCATATAATTATGATACATCTCTCTCTCATCCCAATGTGATGCAGTTTCAGGACTCACTGATGTAGCCTATGTGGAAATCTATATTTGCTGCTTTTTTGAGTCATACTGTCTCCAATAAATACAGCAGTCGATATGAAAGCTCCCACTGTGGGTGGTGGAGTCCTGGATTAAATATGTGGAACTCGCCTTCTTTTGGCATCTGGCTATGCACCAATATTACTAAACACTTCTGAGTAAGACTTTGTTGTCTGTGGGGGGGAAAAAAGGTCAGAATATAATTGAATTCACAAATTTATTTAGCCCATTGTTGTGGTTGCAATTCAGCAGTAGTTTGGATCTGTGATGGATGTCTGCAACAGTAGATAGATAGATAGATAGATAGATAGATGGATAGATAGATAGATAGATAGATAGATAGATAGATAGATAGATAGATAGATAGATAGATAGATAGATAGATAGATAGATAGATAGATAGATAGATAGATAGATAGGAGAAAGGGTGGCTGGATGAGTATCAAATTGAAGGCTGACCACAGTGGGCTGTAGACAGCAGGTCAATAAAAAGAAAGATATAAAGCCCAGGAGTTTATTGATGCCCAATTAAGTGCATCTTCTTGAACTCCAAGCAAACGCTGCCCAGTTTGAGCCTCTGCGGGTTCAGACTAAAAGAAATGCCGCCATCGTTACCGTAGGACCTCCAAACCACACACAGGTAATGAGCTCTGGAGCCTGAGAGTCAAAAGTTTCACATCACAAAAGCTTTGCTTCTTATATAACTCCAGAGTTACTCTGAGTCTCCTGTCAATGTTAGCTTAATAATTATTCATCTCTCTGCTGGGAGCAACCTGAGATAAAGGACTACAGTGATTAAATATTGATGGACTTCCTTCCTGTCCTGACAATATTTGTCTTTCTCACCTCTTTCCTCCCCAGAATAT
>BJFM01001593.1:169350-200177 GCA_016586285.1 Arothron firmamentum
CCCCCCCTCCATCCTTGCTATAAGCCCTTATCCTGCCTGATGGCCAAGATGTCTTTGGCCTCATCCCGCTTATTACGGCTTCCTGTGTGGACTCTGCAGACACGGAAGAAAATGTAAAAGCTGAAAAGGCGATTATTAGAGAAGGAAAAAAACCTCTAAATTTGTTTCTTTTCTGAGGTCCACGTAGTTTTTGCTGAACAGTTCTTTGACAAAAATGCATCTTCAGCCTTGTGCCCTGTTGACTCATCCCCACCTCCCATGGAGTCATCATCTGGTGGATCTGTGTCCGTGCCGCCTGTCACATGAGGCCAGGCCAGCCTTCCAAGCCTTGTTCCAAAGCGGATCCTATTTATAACTTGCACAGGGTGAGAGGGCACAGTCATGAAATCTCATGTCGATACCTGCTATGATGTCTCCAGATCAAAGTGCTTCTGCACTAATCTGCAGTGACTAGATGTTTACTGCAGCCACTAGATGGCGCTGTCGTACACCGCAGCACACCCAGAATATGGTCTGTGTTGGACCAATTACAGTATATCATCTGCAGCTCAACACATAGGGTTGTTTTTTTTTTAATTCTATTTTCTGTTTCAATAATACATCATACGTCTTTTATTTTAGCTCCTGTTACAACATTTTAAAGGTCCATCTGGAATCTTGACGCAAGATCATTTCAGTTGTTCACACCAATAAAGTGCAACTAACAGCATTTGGAATGGCTGTCTCCCAAATCGATGAGCCGTTAAGATGTGAGATTGATGTTGATTCAACAAAAGACCTTTGGGCCCATTACAGCTCCAAAAGAATCGGCATTACCAATGATATTTTTAAAAAATGCCGATTTAAGCATCCCGGTAAAACATGCCAGCATAGAGGCTGCATGTCTGGAGATCACAGAGAAATTAGGATGGCTCCCAGTTTGTCACAACCTGCTTGTCTGACAGATTGTATCTCATCCCTGTTTGGGCTTGGATGTCAACACATTTTCAAATTCATTTCATTTCAGAAGTTACACCAGGGGATATAATATCATAACAAGTGGTCGATACAGTTCTTGTAATGGCAGCGAGGCTGGTGCTAAGTTGTGATTGGCAGCAGCAGATATTCAGCATGGCAGATGCTTCCTGGAGACAATTATGGATAAATAGCTCTTACAGGCTACAGTACAATGGAGTGGCTGACTGTGAGCTAGTTAGGGAGTCAGGAACTGGTGGCTAAGGTGGGACGGCCCGGGAGCCAAAGCTAAATCCAATTAGCTTTTATTTTGCTTAGGAAGCTCCTGTGTGAGAGCTACTATACATTATTGTTTGAAAACTCTTCTATCCTTAATCATTCGCATTATATACCTGTTATATAAGACATTCTAAATCAGGAACAACATCTTTCAAGAAATCAAGTAAACATCTGAGTGATAACAATTAGCTGAATAAAGAATGTTTGAGGAAGCTGTGGAGTGACTCTTGATGTAGCTTTGGGGAGTGAAAAACTAGATGAAAGAACAAACAGGAAAAGATATTATTTTCATCCATGATGGGTTTTTTTTTTTTTTTTTTTTTTTAAAGAAAGCATTAGAGTAGGCCTAAATAAGTAACATCTGCCATCACATAATGATGTACGTGTAAGGATTCTCTTTGCAACAAGGCTATTTGAAGATCTTCCCCTGTATTCTAATGGAATCTCCGTCAGTCACTTCCACATCCTAATGATATTGTGTATCAGTGTTAAGTTCACAGTGATGGTGAAAGGAAACAGAGGATAGACTATGGATACCCCCTGATGCCAGCATTTAAGACAGCTCCTTAGAGGGAGGTTTTAGAATAGAAACTATTGTAAATAACAATTTTAAAGCATCTATTTTTTTTTTCAAGTTGGCATGTCTTAAGTTAGCATTAACTACTTTGTCCACATCTGAAACAGATAAAGTTTTTTTTTTTTTTTTCCCCGTTTGTTTGTTTGTTTGGAGCTAAGGATATTCTGTGCTTCCTGGGCTTAGAAATCCTGACCTGGCTCTAAACTGGAACCATTAACAAGCAATTACATCCATCTTATTCATGCTTATATGAGGAAAAAAAAAAAATCACCATGAGACCTGACAATTAAATCGTGATAATGGAAAAAAAACAGATGACAACTGAACATCTCTTTCTTTGTTAGGTTCTGTTAATGGAATAACAAATCCAACCAATCGTCTGCCTCAGTGTTTATCCTACACTGTTATGCAGATAAATTGCCTTCTTTATCAGAACTTAGGGCCATTAAAGGCATTCCCAACAGTGGTGGATTTTTATGGATGCGCACATCCCCCCACAATTGTAATGCTTTTCCAGCTTCTTCTTCCTGTTTCAGCCAATGTGGTATCTCAGTCTTCTTTACAATTATGCAAAAAAAAAGGAAAAATATGCTTTTGTTCCTCCATTGCTTCCACCGCTGCCATGTGCTTTGCTCTGGGGAAACTATATAACAGGTAAAGACATAATAGAAGGACCGAAATTTCACAGGGATGTTGTGTTTTAAGCACTGAAGAGAGGCAGAAAACCCTGCATGAGAATGTTTTATGAAACAAGGAGAGTCTCTCCTGAAACCTGCATTAATCATCTGATGACAGCACATTTACACGTCATCCACTAAAGCTTTTTAGAGCCTTTATGGCATTTTACTACACAATATATTGTATTCTGACGCACTTCACTCCTTTGTCTGATTTTGTGCGAGGTTTGGCCCGTTTCGCTTGTTTGTGTGCCTCTGTCTCGACCAAATGCTGAACTAACCAATTCAGCCCTCAGTTCAAATGCTGAACTCATCTAATCAAGCACTGCTTCAAACTGAGCTTCCTGGTATTAGCCTGTGCAGGAAAACACAGAGGTGGCCCTATTAAAAGGAAATTGGTCTGAGCTTATGTCCTTAAATCATTACTTGTGAAGGAGTGAGCCTTTTGAGGATTCCTTGATTTAGTTAACTTTCATTGTCAAAAAAAAAAAAAAAAAAAAAATCTAAATCCTGTTATTCACAGAAAATAAAAACCCTGCAGGGGGGAAACATTTAGAAATGACAGGATTTTGTTTTATTAATAAGAGTTTTGCAAGAAATATGCTCCATATGGATATCAGACTGGAGGACATGGTGTTACACATAACCAGTGGGCTGAAACAGCAGTGACAGTTTTCTCCATGAATCATGTCACATAGGTTCCAATTACCCCTACGCTGATACGCGTGTGTGCGTCTAATTAGATACACTTTCATGTCTTCAGCCACAAAGCATCTGGCATCACAGAGAGATGCTCATCTGTTGCTGAGAACGATCAGGCCACTGGCAGCCTGGCGAAATGTCTCCTGAGCATCCTCACCGCGGCCGCTGCTCAGCACTTCATGTTCCGTCGTGGATGTGGACTGTCAATGCACCCACAGGGGAAGTTATGGCAACGGGGGGGTGGGGGGGTCATCTTTGTGCCATCATGACAGCTATTACGAACACACCGTTGCAGCAAGCCTCAATGACTGTGATTCTTCCCTCTCCGAGCTGAGGTGCGGAGGCGCGGCCGAGGCGAAGAAGCCATTACACAAGAATGAGGCAGTAATCTGGTCATGTCCTGTGGGGACAAATGGCGTATCAATCACCTGAACCATAATCTTCACTGTCTGCCCTGCAGCAGGCGTCACTTTCCCATTTGTCCAGTGGTTTACATTAGATGACATCTGCAGATTTCTGGTGCTGCTATCGTTTAGCTAATGTCTTCATGCAAAACACCTGCAGCTTGATTCTGTTACTATGAGCACGCTTGATAGCTTTGTTAACATAGTTCACAGCAGCAGACAAAGGAAAGCCTTTATTTTCTTGGACGTAAGCTACTTGTCGGGAGTAAAACCCCAATTGCTAGTCTGCTCAATAATTCCTCTTTCCAGCGTGCAGCTCTAAGCTGTTGTCACTGTGCACTTCAGAGCTAATAGTAAAAGTAAATCCTCCTTCAGATGCCCCTGGATTTCTTTGGGTTTTTCAGGGTTGGTCGCCTTTACTCAACAGTTTATGAACACTGCAGCTCTCGTGCATGCAGTAATGCATGTTTCAGTTCATCAGTTCTCTCACCTGTCGCTAAACTCAGGGTGTAATTCCTGACCCGCTTAGCTAGAGTACATCCCACCACTGGGAAGTCAAGGAAAATCAAATCCTGCACCAGTATTATGCTGATGACACACGGATTTGAAGTTCATTAAAGAGCGTCATCTAATTCTGCCTCTCAGATATGAAATATTGAATCCTGCTCATTTTCACCGTCTCGAGCAATTTGAGAATCAATCTTTGGCCCAGAGGAAAGGTCAGCCCCATTTCACAGCAACAAAATCGTCTTGGAATACAAAACCAAAGCCCACAGTTGATGCCAGACCCAAATTTAATGATAGAAACCTTTTAAAGCATCTAGTGTGTTCACAGAATTCTGGAAGACTTCTCTCTCTTGTCTTGTTATCAGCACGGGCATCTGTTCCTGCGTCTCTGCTGGGATGTTGCAGTTCATTCTTTTGTGTCTTCAGCCAAAACTAATATCTATCTTTGTGTTGGTTCAGATTTCACCTGTTCAATTTTTTTGTCCCCTGATGTTGTAAAAATCTCTTCGTTTTTTTTTTTTCAAAAGCCCATTGCACAAATGGGTATTTGTAACCATCATAACTTTTGTTGTTGTTGTTGTTTTTGGCTTAGTTTTGCACTCCATATATTTCTTTAGTTTTAATCTGCCCGATAACTGACCTGCAGATGGTAGCTACTGACCACAAAAAAAAAAACAGGAGTAAATCTGTGCTGATGAGCCTTTCATGAATGAACTTTGCATCGTTGGAATGCTGCATCTGGACTAAAATCTGTCATTAAATTTGCTTTAATGTGCTCTGATTTGATTTGGTTTACCCTGCACCGCTACGTCATCACAGCAACACCGTCCCACATCCGTCCAGGCCATGAGCTACAGGAGGCTGGACTTCACAGTCTCCCGACTGAGACGGTTGCTGGGGGAGTAAAAAACAAAATGAAAAAAAAAAAACAGTAGGACTTGAAAGCCTTTATGCACCTTCATGAGGAAATTGTCATCTTTTAATTCCGCACATTTGTTGTTAATATGGTGAGTCATCCTGGGAAATAACTTATGATGACTGTGAAGGGATTAAGTTCAAAAGAAGCAAATTACTCCAGCTTCACTCAAAATCCCTCATTATTTGCTTCTAATTAGCACGTAAGCGTTTCATGTTTTCAGCCATGCTGGGGCTCCTCTGTCATCCATTTAGACCAATAATCTGGGTAGTAATGTTTCATTCAGCCCACTCTACCTCCTCTATAGTTTAGTTCAGGAGCCTTGTTGGAGGAGTAGCTAAATATCTCTGGGTGGGGTGTGGTTACAGAGGAAGTTAATGCAATAAGAAGGTGAAGAAAGATGAAGCTGTTCAGTCTCTTGCAGTCCTCGGTGAGAAAATGATCTAATTCCAAAATAGTGCAGTGAGGAGTGAATTCTCTGCCTTCCCTTTCCTTGAAAGACACTCAGCTGTAGCATCTTTATCAAACGCTCGTGTTCCCTCACCCAAACTCGTCTGCAGATGAAATGAGAGACGATCAAGCAGCAGCTGTAAAACCACAGAGGGAGAGGTTGGGGATTTCTTTTTCTGAGATTGTTCGGTGGCAGAAACTCTCCTGTGGAAATGATGCTCTTAGAATTTCAAAATCCATCTGACTGACGCTTCCCCAGATGCTCACAGGTGAACGGAGTGGCAGCGTTTTGGTGGGGCTTTTTTGGTGTAGCACAGTGAGTCCGTGCATTTTGCTGCTGCACATCAAAGTTGAAAATAGGTTGGGGAAAGTTGTTGTGAGGCTGTTTCCATGATGAAACTTGGGAGGACTCAAATGTCCTTCACTCTATCCATACATCCCAGCGGCGCCAGAGATGTCCCATTTTAAAGCTACTCTTTGCAAAACCCAAATCAGTAAAATGTTTATACTCCATCAATTGCATCCTCCAGGTCCGCGTGCTGTAATATGATCGCTCTCCCTCTCTCTCTGAGGATGCAGACGTTTGTTGGTAGGCACAGTGAATAATGTAGGCCTCTCTGAGACAGCAGATTTATCTCGGAATACTGAGTTTACAGCAAAAACTTGATGGGGACACATGGTGCTTTGAGGGATTTTCACAACCAGGAATGCAGCCTGTGGGATGTGAAGCTGTCCAAACAGCACTTTTCAAGTAGTTAACAAACCCTCTGGGTTTTTTTTTTTGTTGCAAGTTTTGCTCCCATGCTGATGTGCTTTAAATGCACAACGAGGGGTATTTAAGTATGAAACAGTCTCAACTTAATATCAGTGCCTTCATTGTTTACATGAGCCAGAAACCCTAACAGAGATGTCTACCTTGATACCACAGTCAGCCACAACGTTCCTCTTCACTTTGTCAATTCCGCAATGTGCTTCAGACTGCTTTATTAGCGTTTTACATCTCTATGCTGATTAAATAAGCAATTTGTTGAGACTTTTTCCACCACAAGATGCAACAAACCAGTGTAAATTATTTCTGTGTTATTAAAATATCAATCCTTGTTAACATATTTGCAAAGAAGTGCAGCAAGTAAATGCATCTTATAAAGATGTTTAGCATGGGAGATAAACATCCCAGATAGTCTAATCCACCCCCATGGTTCCTCGTTCATACGAGTTCTACCTTTAGAGGTGGTTCTTTAAAAAAAAAAGTGATCAGAGGTTTTAAATTTTAATTTCTGCAGCTTTGGCTGACCTTGAGAGGGACAGAAAAATTTTAAAAACAAATTCAAAAGGTATAATATTGTAGGAGCACTGGGGTAAAATGCATCCGAGCTGAGCAATTTAATTTCACAGTCCCAGATTTCACAACAAAAACAGCTTTGCATGGGCAATAAAAAGCATGTGGACAGCCAGTGGACACAGAAAACTACATTGTTACAGCCAAGAACCTAGTTAGCTACACAGGTGTTATTTTCAATGGACTGCAAAGCGAATTGGAACATTGAACCCGGAGGCCTTTCAGTGGAAAAGAGCGGTAAAATGGTTTTCATACAAAACACACGCACACACACGCACGTACACAAAAATACATTTGTCAGTGCTGTTATCAGAGATTATTGAAAAGCTTATTTAATGAAAAATTCAGACAAATGCATCTTGGGAAAAGTTGAAAGGATGCACACGGTGCTGCATATAACAATGAGCATGAACTTACACATAAACGCAACCTCCTGGCAAATTCAGGGTTTTTAAACTGTAGAGAAATTTTACTATGAAATGAAACAGTCTTCCAGCAATGAGTAAGTAACCATTTTGACTTTATTTTAAAGCTTCCTTCATCAGACCTCTCTGAAGTCGGAAATCCGGGGAACGACACATTTCCTTTAAACCTCTGCAAGACTGTGGACAAATTGGTCGTGTCTAGCTGTATGTCTAAATCAATACGCTAAGTCTCGTTTATGCACTGCACTTTGCATTTAACACCATGTTTTTAAAACTTTGGTGTCAAAAACAAGCTCCTTCGAAGGTGTTTGGTGTTAAAACCAAACACTAACCTTGCGCACGCGTAAGGCTGTAAGGATCATTACCCTATGATCCTCTGGAGAGTTTCTTTTAAAATGGAAATCATTTGGGAGAGTTTTTGCTCAGCAGGCTATGAGGAAATCCCTCATACAATCCGTTCTCTCCCCTCTGGAAGCCGTCGTGTCCTCCCAGTGTCCTCCCTCATCTTTATGCAGAAGCTCCTTTAACTGCACTCTGAAGGATTGCCTCTGCCCTGTCTGGCTATGCCCTCTGTAGCTCCTGTAATGGGCCAGTTAGGGTGTGTGTGTGTGTGTGTGTGTATGTGTGTGTGTGCGTGTGTGTGCGCACGCGCGCATGCGCGTGTGTAGGTGTGTGTGGAGCAGGATACATTTGTCATCTTGCAGTACTGACCTGCACTGCAGCCTTTTACTCCTGCGATTCTTCACATAGACAGATAGATAGATAGATAGATAGATAGATAGATAGATAGATAGATAGATAGATAGATAGATAGATAGATAGATAGATAGATAGATAGATAGATAGATAGATATGTTTGTGAACCATCTATCTTGCATTATAGCTAAATGCACACACCTACACCCAAATCGTTTTGTTGGGGGTTTTTTTGTTGCGAGTTAGATTCTGCGTCAGCTTCCCACGGGCAAGTGGAGTTCGGGGCTATGAATTGCCTGTAGGTATGCATGACTGTCTGCACTGTATGCGTCTCAAAGTCTGAAATGACTTTCCAGCCTGGTGCATGCTGGGACAGCAGACCCAAGGAGGGAACGCGTGGGTGAAAGGAATGCTTGCGTTTTGCTCCCACTGGCTTTTATTTCCCCCATTGTCGCTGCATTGCTGCTGCCTCTGTATTCTGCTTACAGTTGAATTTTTTTCTCTGTTTTCTGCAGATGAGAACAGCATCTAAACACAAACAGGCAGATTCATCAATAATCTTTGCGCTGATGTCTCTTCTTGTTACTTTTCTGTCCTGGACTGTGAGGTAATAATCCCACATGACAAGGGCAGACCGCCGTGCTGATCGTGCCCTTGGGCTGCATTCTTGAAATTTGTACACCAATTATCTAAATTAAAAATTATAATCAATACAGTCTCCTCATGCGATCTTATTTTGTTGTTCAACTATTTTGCCCTTCTGAAAATAAACTGCCAGCGACAATAATATGGGTTTTAACCTGCTTTGTTTCTCCAGTCCTCCATTTTACCACGGAGCAGGAGCACCAAGCAGAGACTGATTTTGTCTCCAACAAAGGATGTTGTTTCTTTCTGTCAGTAATTTGACTCCTGTATGCCTTGTAAAAATGTATTCAAATTTTCTCCGCCTCCTGAAAACTGTCAGTAGAAATTCTTGACCTGCTGTGGACGTGACCAGACTCTGGTTTTCATTTGTTTTTTAGGCGATTTGGACACTGGCAGGGCATTTCGCTGCCTTTTCAGAAACTGGATTTTCTCTGGCGTTAAAGCAAGCAGGGTGGTTATTCATTTAGACCACGTAAAGTGGTGAAGGCAGGGTGAGATCATGTCTGACTGTCTCTAAGCACTTTTTTTTTGGTAGTGAGGAGCATGCACGCACACACACACACACACACACACACACACACACACACACACACACACACACACACAAGGCAGAGGATTGTTTAACTTGCTCTGGCCACAAATATACATCTGTAACATCTGACTTTACTGGTCTTAACCAATCTGCAATCTTCGTAATTAAAAAATTAAATGCATTTTCCAAGCTCCTTTGAACATGACCTAATTAGTGATTAGATTAATGAGTGATTAGCTGAAAAGCCCGTGGACAACCTGAAATGCCTGATTTTTAGCAGCTTATTAAGGTCAGTTTTTCACTTTTAATGCAGGCAGGGATTGTGTGCGTGCGTGTGTGTTGTGAGAAACTTTTAAAGCTAAGCTCTGGGGGGCATCTTTACTTCTGCATAAGCAGTTTCCAGGAGCGTCCTCGGTGCGCATGGCTGAAGGTAACGCGCTGTTATGTAAATCTCTCTATTATCTCAGAACTACCTCACCGAGGCGCACAGTTGTTGGATGCCTCCCCGCTCGCCAGCCCAACGCACAACCTTCTTTTCCATCTTATTTACCCTGCCGTGCCTTCTCTCTGCCGACGCGCTGAGCGAAGCCTGATCACTGATCGCAATGCAACGCCGTTCAGTGTCCACCTGAAAATAATAATGAACCAAATCTGAAGATGATTTTTTTGCCCCCCTTCATTATTTTTCCTGCGCCTGTACTTAACTTGCAGAATTCCGTGGATTGGACACAGTTTGGTGCAGGGGGACCCGGAGGATACTACCACTGCTTGCATCTGCACAAAGGAGCGTTCCGCGCTGGATTTAAGCTGCAGTCCACTCCACGCCAGCTGCATTGGCACAACTGTGAGAGAGGAAATGTATCATGAACCGGTGCGCTCTCACCTCTTCTCATGAAGTCTCCCAGGAACTACACACTCTCCACAAGTGGAGCGTTTTTCCCCCCACACGTAGCACTTCAAAAAACTGCCGTGGGACAGCATGGCGGGTAAACTGGAGGCAGCTGAAGTGCAGTGACAGAGCAGGACGGGGGACCTCCAGGGGGCATTTGCAGAGTGACTGCCGTCTCCGATGTGGAGCGTGTCGCTGTCCAATGCGCGAGTGGTGCTGAAATTTGGATGATGCCTGTCCAGCGTTTGCAGGGCTGCCGCTCCCTGCACCTCAACGAGGACAACGGCCGTTTCGTGCTGCTCGCCCTCCTCATCGTGGTGTACCTGCTGTGCGGCGCTGCGGTCTTCTCGGCCATAGAGAGGCCCTCGGAGCTGCGGGCGCACGGCCGCTGGAACGGGACGCTCCTCAACTTCAGCGAGACCTTTAACATCAGCCTGCAGGAGCTCAACTCCTTCTTGCGGGAGTACGAGGCTGCCATCGCCGCCGGGATCCGGGCTGACGCCCTGAGGCCACGATGGGATTTTACAGGGGCTTTTTATTTTGTTGGAACTGTGGTTTCGACTATAGGTGGGTGATTCGCATGACCTTTGCACACATGGTGTTTTAAAAGCATGGATCCATACAAGCAAAACCTTTCCAATATTACATCTTTAGGCATAAATAAGAGAACTCTGCCGCTTTTACATCGGTCATATTGTGTTATGTTTCACAACCTGAGTGTAAAAGCAGCTGGAGCTGTGGTCTTCCATCTTTCCACCAGCAGTAAGATGTTAACATTAATTATGACCTTAAAATCAAGCTTTTATTATTATTATAATTTACTTATTTTGTTTTTTCCTGTGAGGGACTTTGGCAGTTTGGGGGTGGTGGGGTGGTGCAATCGTTCCCAGTTATAGGACAGCACCCATGGGTGCACATAGGCACATTTCAGATCAGACCAAAATGAATGTCAATGAGAACCCCCGCGCGACCCCCCCCCCCCCTTCCCATTTTAACATTTGCCTGTGCAATAGGTCAGAAAAGAGCAAGTATCCCTCGCAGGCCACCCCGAGGGCTCGGCGAGGTGCTGCACTGCATGCCTGATGGCTCCAATAACCACCGCCCCTCCCTCCAAGGCGGTTAGATATGAGGCGTGGCTCGTGACGGTGGAGCGAGCGAGCACGGGCGCAAACAAACAAACTCTGGGTAATCATCTGAGCTGACAGGAGCTGTCTTCCTCTGACCTTGCCCTCAAGACAGAGACTCACAATGTGATCCTTGTAATTGAAAAAGGGTGGGGGATGGAAGGAAAACTGATGGCTGGGAAGCGGCAGCATTGCATCCGTGCGAGCGGCAGACCTGTCAGAAATGTATTTACTGTAGAGCTGTCCGGAGAGCATCCCCGGCGCACCTCTGGGCTCTCCCAGCCACAGCAGCGAAGTCCTTAGTGTTCTGCTTGTCACGAGGCTTTGGAGCCAAATCACAGCAACTGACTCAGCTGCTGGGAGAGAGAGCAAAGAAAAAACGCCCGACGTCTGTCTGCGGTGTTTATCTTTTTCCTTATGCTTGCATAGATTTCTGTTTTGAGTTTCATCTCTCTTTGATCTTTTCTCCACCACCCCTCCGGATCGCGTGCTACTTTCTCGGCGTGTTTGGGAGTCAGCGATATGAAAGCGGGGGTTTTGGGCCTCCCCAAACAACTCATTATCGGACCGACATCCCCCTGCACTCTGCTGAAGCCTCCCTCAAACACCTTCAGCTCTGCTTCGGTGGGGGCTTGAAATCAGCACTGACCCCCCTTCATGTGTGCCCATCAGAACCCGTTTGAAGTCTGGCTGCTCGGGCGAATGAACACACACATTTCAGCCAATCACATGATGTGTTTTTAACTGAATATTTAAACTCGGCAGGATTGAGTCGGCTGCACCTTTGCTGCTTTGAAAGCACCGTTGCTGCAACAGTTGACAGGAAAGTCCATCTTTGGCCTGCAGTGACCAGGTTGTCATGGAATTTTTTCGACTGTTGGGAAAATGAGGCAAAGAATGAGCCTGCGCTCATATACTCCTTTGGCTCCCGGCAGTGTCAGGAAAGCGCTATCTTGATGTTTGGACATTTATTGCAAATACCTATGATCCCCGGAGAATGAACCCTTGTATCTGTGCTGATCCCTTGACTTTTCTTCTAGCACGACCAGCAGTTGGACAGCGGTGAGCATCAGTGAAATTTTCAGACAATGACATATGGGAATATATACTATGATTGGCATTTAATTTATAACATGAAACTTCACGGGTGACAAACGAGCTCAGCCGCACGGTAAAGAAAAAAAAAATCTGCTGACAAATTCCAGTGGTGATGGATTCAAAGCGGCCATTCTGCAGCAAGTATGATGGTGCCACAGTGTGCAAAATATTATTTTAGGTGTGTTTATGTCTGCACATGGGGGGAGGAGTGATGGAGGCTTGGGCTCCGGAGAAAAAGCTGTCCCCCCATCTGTTAGTGCTACAGCTTTGCCCAGATGGCAAAGTGACATATTGACCTTTGTGTTGTGACACATTTTAACTTTATTAGCATGTGCGCACGTGTATGTACCAGACCGTTAGTCATCAGCAAAGTAATCAACCTGATGGATGAACATGAGGACAGATGAGAATGGAAAACAAAAAGTTAATGCAGGTTACGACCAATTTCAACTCCATTTATTAATGACAATCTAAGGTCTAAAATAGCTGCTAGCTCATCAACAGCTAAAAAAAAAAAGTTGAGGTAGGTCATGGCATAATAATGGAACATTTCTGCATGTCAAATGGGGAATGGTGCTGTTGATCAAAGCATTGGGGATAAAAACAATGTTTGTTTTTTTAAATTTCCTGCTGCAGGACCACATTGCACACTCAAACCACAACCCTGGAAATTTCTGTTTTAAATGAAAAGCATAGTGGCATCCAACCAAACCTAAACCAGGAATTGCACTAATGTAACCAACGTTCCTCTGGGTCCTGGAACAAAGGAACATTAGTAGGTGAAAGTGAGAGGTATTTGACTTGGGGCACGGTGGATCTTGTAAAAGCATCTGATCGAAGGGCATTTTTCAGCATCTTCCTCTCGTTTTTGTTGTGTTGTGTTTCTGGGTGTCTGCTCAAGGAGGAGGGCTCAAGTTTTATGGCTTTCTATTTATACCCGTCAGTGGTCATTGACAGCGGATGGCTGCCAGTTAGCACAGCTGTCTGTAGCTGTGTTTGGATCTGTACTTGTATCTGAGTGGCACTTCAGAAGGCTGCCTGACATGTGACTTCAGGCTTGTTGAGAGGGAGCGTGGACAAGCAGTTTTCCACCAAGTATTCTGCTGCGGGATGATGCTCTGGGCTAATTATTTCAGAGGTCAGGCTCTGTTCTGTTCCGTCTCCACCCCTGGCAACCATTGGAGCTTCCATCACATTCATATCCGCCCACCTGCGGAAAAAAACCTAAAGGAAGACGGAGCAAATACCGCATAAAGTGAAAACGTATGCAGTTACTTGAATCCTGATTTAACATGCAGGAAATCTGGACAACTGTCAGAGGCAGGCGGAGTGAAAAGGAAAGCTCACACTCTGCTTAACACTGATTGTAGAGAACTGGGCTGTGTTTAACTGATAGTGTTTATCCCTCAGGAAACACTGGGATAATGTAGTCTTTCATGTCTCACACACCAGCGCTTCCATGTTAAAATTCTGTGAATTAATTAAGTGATCCTCATTAGGTTAATAACTTAAACTCTACAGAGATCGCAGTGTTGATATCTGGAAGAAGATGTCAGGTCATTCCTAATGTGACAGCTTGTGAAGCATAATTAGCACACTCTAACCAGCACTGGGAGTAAAATGTTGCCCAGTGGACACAATGGGAATTAAAGAGAAACCATTAGCTCTTTAAAATCATTATAGAGAACTGATCAAATTAAATGTTGACTACAAATGGGGGGAAGCAGTGTGGGTAAAAACTGAGCAAGTGGGCTCGGTTTTTCTTTGTCCCACATATGGGTCTGACCTTCCAGACACGCCAGTGAATTTCACCCAATTAAAAATCTGCTTCTGCCAGACTGGGACTGCAAGTGCTTGTTGATGGAGGCAGACGAACACGGACAGCTTAAGTGGTTTAAATGTTAGCTGCCAGTATGACAGTAACTGGTGCAGGGACGGCTGGAGCGAGCAGATACTGTAGATGAGGGCCAGCTCTGTGAGCGTCATGTGACCTCAGCTCCTCAACTCTGAAGAGATTCATTTTCAGAGGTCTTCTTTTTAACACGAAACACATTCTCAAATTATGTTAAAACGCTGAGAGACATGAATGGGTGCTTGTGCGTTGACTCGAACTATTACACACTCGACTGACCGGAGCTCGTGACTTTGGGGTGAAACGGCAAACTGAATGTATTCTCTTTACTTGATTCACTCTAGTAGCTGTTTGAAGCTGGAATAATAACATGTCTTCATCTTAACAGAGCTTGCACTTGGCATTTAAGGGGTTTTAAGTGTGCCAGTGTGGATGGCTGTGCTGCTGGTTCTGTCGCTCTTACGTTGTAAAATTTGAGGCCCTGATCTCCAACGCAGTCGTGACTGTCGAGGTTGATGTCAAACACAAATGTAACTTTGAAACTGTTCATCGTTGGCTTGTCATTTTGTACCCTGGAACATTTTCCACAGAACGTCTCCAACCATTCACTTATGTTACAAAATAGATACTGCGCGTATTGCACAACCATTGCGTTACATAATAAGATGAAGATCACTTTAAAGTTGATTTTACAGAACCGTTTGAAGCAGGTCTGTGTGGCGATGCGTCCTTCTCTCTGCTGTTGGGAAATCTCAGACTCGGTGTAAATGTCACTGTTAAAAATTGATACGCACAAAAGCCTTCGGCTACATAAAAGCCTTGCGAGGTCTCAGATCATGAGCAGTTCAAAAACACAGAGGGCAGAAGTCTTACACCTGCAACCATTTTTAAAATATCAATGGTTAAATAAGACATTGCATAACATGAAAGCCCACACCCCCTACTGGCAGGAATTCTAATTACATATTTTGACCTCAGCTTTTTATTTGAGTCTTTATCTTTTTGCTTAATTCGAACATTTGCAGCTACTGCAGACTTAGCAGAGGCTGTGAGAATTCACGATCCTCACATTTGTTATTGATATTTCTATTAACGTGCAGCTCTGGACTTGATCCTCTTCAAATAAACAATAAACCGTGTAATTCCATAATCAATAAAGGGTTACAGTTAGAGGATAATAAATCATTACAATCAATAAAACCAGAGCAAATATGCGTGTGTGTGTGTGTGTGTGTGTGTGTGTGTGTGTGTGTGTGTGTGTGTGTGTGTGTGTGTGTGTGTGGTGTGTGTGTGTGTGTGTGTGTGTGTGTGTGTGTGTGTGGTGTGTGTAGGGGCCACACAATCTAAGAACCCCGAGCAAAAACAAACCCTCATCTTGACAGCAGCTTCAGGATGAGTGTACACTCTTCCATCTCAGCACGTCATAAATCCCCCTCTGCCGTCCTCAGCCATTTGCTCACCAACGTAACATAACGATACCAAGTTCATTTCGGAGGACGCAGCAGATTTGCCCCCCCATCCTCAGACTAATTAGCATTTCACTGATTCTGCTCTTTGAGCCAGCAAATCAGAGGATGAACTCCATGTGCTCTCTACACTCTGCAGTCCTCCGACCTGCTTCCCTTCAGGGCTCATTTTAGATTCTAATCTACTGTTAATATTTGGATTGCCATCAATTTTTCTGACAGTTGAAGGCTGATTTGCTGGCTCAATTTAAACTTCACACCATGTGCAGAAAAGTTCTCCTGCAGGAAACTTTGAAAAGTGGGAGACCTTTGGGAAACCCGCTATAGTATCTGAGAGCCGGGATAGAAATTTCAATCACATGTCAAATGGCATTTATGTGCATCCTGGGGTCACAGCACATCATTTTAAAAAGCTGGCAGCCGGTTGTTTAATGGCGAGATTTGGCAGCTATTCATCTGCAGAGGGATGGGGCCAGGAGGACGTGTGGCACTGGTGGGACCTTCATCTATTCAAATCTGAACACAAACTTCCTCTTTTCTGACCAATCAGCATCCTCTCCTGCCATTCCTTTGAGCCCGACTAGATGCTACTTCTGCAAGAAGTTCTGCTCCAAACTGGGACGCCCGCAACTCCCAAGCATGACCTTGTCGCCGTCAGACGCGTGATCTTCATAATTAGATCAGAAGACTACAGCGCTGATAGAGCACTATGTCATGGCTGCAGGGTGAGATGGCCGCCTGCTTCCTCTGCATATTCTACACCAGCGTCATAGCTAATGAGAAAGAAAGTCCCAAATTCACAAAATAAAAAAGATGTGTCTAGGTGGCAGGAAGCTAAAGTCCAGTTAGATTAGGCTAGATTCTCTGTAAATCCACACCGACCTGACTTTGACACTTTCCCTCTGTATCCGTACCATAAATTAAATCCTCTGCGGTCTTTTGTAATTCCAGAGAAACACGAGAATCACACATCCCAACGTGATGAAACACATGTATTTTCTGGCGAACTCACAAATTGCTCTGCTTCCTCGGGGCCGGGAGCCTCAGGCAGAGCCCAGCTCGGCGCAGGCACATCCAGTTAATAGGAAGTAAAACACCATTTAATTTCCAGCAACAGAGCGTGGCCCTCCCAGTTCTCCAGGGCAGCGTGATCCGTGTATGATCCGCCATCCTTACTGTCAGTAGCTTATCAGCCTTTGACAGGATTCAGATTTCTGCAGAGGCCCAAATTTCAGGGACTTATGATTTCACATTAGCTGTAATGACAAACTATTCGTGTCAATAGAAGTTGAAGGATCCGTTTCCTGCTGGTATCTAATGCGGCCGTCAGCATGTGATGTTGAAGAATCACTTAAAGAGCTCCGATACACACCTAATGTAGCGCCGTGAAATTCGTGCAAGCACTCTGCACGAGCTATTACCCTAAAGAGGGGGAGGCTTATCTCTCTGATGAGACTGCGTTTCATAAGCTTCACCTGGCCAGGTGTGTTTGTTCTGGGGAATAATACAAGAGGGCACTCAGTGGTGTGCTTTTATCCAAACATTGGCTGTGTACACACTACAAGACAATAGTATGCACGAGGACCCAGCGTAGCCTTTGGATCATCCAGGAGAAGCTGTGGGAGCAGAGCTACTCTTGTCTCTCAGGAAAATGACGAATCCTGGCAGAAGAAAGCGCATTTGTCCTGAATTTCCAATACAAAAGCTGCATAACAGAGGAGGACTCCATTCATGTGACATTTTTGGGCTTTTGCTCAGTACAGAGAGGGGAAAGAAGAGTTGATGGGCGTGGAAACGCCGGCGCAGCTCTGCAGAAAAAGCAGCTTTTCTTGGGTTTTTTTTTTTACAGGAAATCAATAGAGGCGGCAGCAGAGTCATCAATCATCCCATTCCGCCTTTGTAGGTGAATTAACTAGAGATACAATTTGAAACAGCAGATAACGTTCACTGCAGAGACGAACAAAGAAAACAAAAAAAAAAACCCGGGGTGTTTAAAGTGAGATTGGGTTCCAGTGTAGGATCTCACTCGCATAATTTAGTAAATCCATGTTTCAATCACCTCGGCTCAATATTTTCTAATTAGTGCACAGCCATGTGTAACAGCCATGTGTAACACAAAACAGCCATTATCAGTGTTTTGACATGCACAACAATTTCCATTAATGTCTTGCCTATAGCCTGTGTGGCTCAGCTGGATGTGAATTGCATTGCTTTGAGTTTTTATTCGCATTATTAGGCTCTCTTAGATTATTCATGCAACTGCAAATGAAATTTGTAACTTTAAAAAAAAGAAGAAAAAAAAAACGCTAAGGTGCGAACATTACTATTTTTATGCAGACTGGCAACTAATCCTGACAGCTCCTCAGCAGATGGTGTGATGATGATATCTGCGATCTGGCCGCGGCGCCGCTTCCTCGGCTCTCCGTCCGCTCCACAGACCCCCGCCACGACTAATTATTTCCTGCTCGTCACGGAAACGCAGTCATCAGAGGGACGTGGCATTTTCTGCTACTGTTCCTATCAGGCCAATTTAAGACTATCCCCACCAGTGGGACACAGTTTGAGTTGAAGCTTGTTTTTAAGTCCTTTAATTGGGGACTTGGGAGTTTACAGGAGGCCTTGATTTGATTTTGGGCTTGCAAAACAGCCACATGATGAACCTTCTGGGTCCATTTTCTGGCCTTGTGGGACTTGTATGTGTGGATGGGTGTCGTCCTTCACCACAGAATTTGACCTTCATATCAGTGGTGCTTAGAGAGACAAGTGAACACGTGGCAGAACCTTCAATAACACACACAGACATGAGTGCTTTTAGTAACCTTTAATCAGCCTTTAAGTGCTTTGGCCCGCTCCAAATGGTCCAAATGTGGAGTTCTTCTTTAGCCATTAGAGTCAATATATTTACATGAGAGCGAAATGCTGTTTGGCCTCAAGTACAATGAATCTATGAGTCACTTTTTTGAGGATGTTTTATTCATCCCAAAGAATACCTACTGGCAGTGGCTTCAAGCTAAACCTCAAATACAATGTTTTAAAAGAGACATTTCAGGGCAAATCGCTTTGCCCTTGTTCTGCGGTGGATGTGGAAATGCATCACCCTGAGCAGGAACAATCAGAGAAAGAGCTAATGACATGATGATGATGATGATGATGATGATGATGATGATGAAGATGAAGATGAAGATGAGAATTGAATTCATCGAGCACACCAGCGGAAGATAAATCTGCAGAACAGCATCGGCCATGAACAAGGACGGTCCTGTAGATAAATCAGTGTGGGGGAACTATGCAGTCACAGGATGAACTGCTCAAGCGTCAGTGCTAAAGCTAATAATATTAACAACAAATAAATGTGTTTGGATTGAACAGAAACTGAAACCTGCTAAAAAAAAAATGAAAATTACAAAGTTTTTTTTATTGTGCTTTAAGGCAGTGCTAATTATATTTAAAATGTGACCTTTTCACATTATTAATAATTCTATTCTGTTCTAAAATCTTGTAAAATCTAAATTCTTTTAGTCACTGTGTTTGGTGGTGGAATATTGTTAAATGACCTGTCTGCATCAGGTTCCACATGGTGCCTTTCCGTCTTTTCGTGTAAAGCACCAGAGAACTGTTCTCACAGTCTTAAAGGGACAGTTTTGTGAGGAAATATCAAATGTTGTGTCATTTATCTGTGTCTTCACAGCCACAAACAAAGGTGTGACTTTGGTGAAGTCTGACTCGACATTTGCTACCAGAAGCCCCTTTTGATAGTCTTTTTTTTGCATCTTACAAAAAACAGCACAGTTAGGTGACTGGATAGAACTGTGAGGGCGATCAGAGGGCAGATGGCTTGTCTTCACTTGCATCAATTGTGTCAAAACTAGGACTGCATGATCTGTCATGGACTTTTTATTTTGCATTTCCCCCAAAATAACAATGATTAAACATCTATTCAAGTATCTCTTTTTTGAAAATAAGTGGGGTTTGAGGTTCAGCGAAGGATTAACGGCGTGAGCTGATCCCCCTCAGCGGGATCTGACTCACTTTGCAGAGTCATGTAAGTAATATTTGAATCACTTCAATTATTGAAGCGATTGTTTGGCCACATTGAAATCCAAACCAAAAGTCATATTCATTCACAGATGAGCTCATAACCTCGGGGGGGCGGAGGGTTGTGTTTGGATTGTATGCAGGTTCATGGCAGCCGAAACCCTTTTAAAGTTAGATATTAATGGGATTTTAAGGAGATATTATTTTGATGTCAGTCATCTGATCTTTGCTGATTAAATCATCTTTGTTCGTGAGTTCAGGCCCAGACTTTGTATTTTTGCTCTGGTTGTTTTTTGTTTTTTAGTAGTAGATTTGTTTCCAACAGCAGCAAATAAAAGTGAATATTGCTGCCAGGGTTTTCATAAAAGCATGTGTGAAACTGAGTGGAAACCAAATTCCTCCCTCAGCATTTAAATGTGCCGCAGCAGAGCAGCGTGATTTCACTCCAGCCAGGATCATTTATTTGATTTCGGTTTTACTGTTGGCTTTAGACTTTTTTGTGCTGCAAACTGAGATAACGACATACGTTTACAGAATCATAGGTATTTTTCACTCATGCAGCCTGTGTTTTTTTTTTTATATTATTATTCTTTTTTGGTGTAAAAACTAAAAATGATCATCTAGCGGTCCAACAACAGTCCTGTTTGTTTTAGACCCTGGTTTTACAGCGCGGCCTAATGACCCGTCTCCGCTCACCACTGGATTGCAACGAACGCTGCTCGCTCGCTCTAAACTGTGTTTGTGGTCTCTTGCATCTGTTCACCCTGGTGCAGTGATGAAACCTGACCTGAACAGCCACTCTTACAATCTGTTTTCATCCATGCCAGCTCCCTACAGTGCGATCGCCGTCACAGCGTCCCCGGTCTCCCCTCACCAACAGCGTCAGTTGGTAATTAATGGATTCTGATGGTACAATTTCCATCAGGTTCGGCCTGAATCTCTGCTGACTGATTCCACACGCAGGCATCGTTAGTCGTTGAGTACAAGATCATTTTTTTGCGTGAGCTGAGTATACTTTATTTAATGTTAATGAATAAATGTTCTCCCAGGGTTCTGCTTTAATTGCATTGGCACACATAGGCCTTCCTGCCTTATCAACTTGTGGGGAATGGATCGCTCGTCTTGGCGCAGATGCAGTGTTGACGCGTCGCGATCTCAGACTGTTGGACCGATTCCAGTGGCGGCAATTAAGAGCTCTAAAGTTTTATTCGACAAAGTGAAGCCGTACGCTTTTTGCTCATTTAAATTTCAGCTTCTTGGTGCTGTGCTTTCTGGTACTGCTCGGTTTGGCTCTAATGCATCTTGGCACAGCGGTCTGCAGTAATGGCTCTGAAATGCTACACGCAATCGATGACTGGTGCCTTTTCCTCTCTTAGGTAATTTACTTGGTAATGAGAGACAGTGCAGAAGACGGTCTCTGCGTAGGCCGAGGACATATAATCTGTTTTCCCTGTTCTCCAGCTGGGTTAAAAGGACTTGGGCTCCTAATTAATTAACTATGAAGCCCTGAACTAGGATTTCACTGAGGGGCTTAATTTGGGTAATCAGTGTCCCTCCCTGGTCCGTCACCCAACAGCGCTTCACTGTCTGTTAGTGAACTTTGTCACCGTCTGTGACAGACAGAGATCATTCTGTGTCTAGTTTCACGTTTAACTCCAACACCCGCCACACTATCTGTCTATGTGTGGGTAAGAATAGGTATGTATGCTCTCTCTCTCTCTCTCTCTCTCTCTCTCTCTCTCTCTCTCTCTCTCTCCCTCTCCCTCTCTTTCTCTTGGCTCCATAAAACAATCCGTATCAATCAGGGTTGATCTAAATGACCCGGCATGTCAACAGCGAAGCCGCAGGAGAGTGGTTTCCACCGAGAGATAAGGTCAAAAAAGCCATTTTGGGTATCATCAAGGAAATATTGTCTAGATATTGATGTCATTTATTACCTGACAAGGACGGTTATAGACGGGCTGGCTAAAAGAAGGAGGACGCTGCTGTTCTAATGCTCAGAAGCCTCAAATGGAGGATGGACATGATGGAAAAATCAATTAACCTTGGCCTGGAAGTGAACCAGTTGATCTTTCAGCACGATTTTATTTGTTGACAAATATACCATCTGTCTTTCTGTGGATAAGGGGCATCAGATTAGGTGTCTGAGTCGGAGTGTGTGTGTGTGTGTGTCTGTGTGTGTGTGTGTGTGTGTGTGTGAGACCGAGTCATATTCGCATTCCCTCTGCAGAGAGACATATGAGATGCTGCATGTTTGCACGCAAATATTCATAAAACGAGCGCATAAAAGAGCAGATGCACACACAAAAGGGTAAACATGAGCAGCGTTTGCGTTTGTGGGTGTGTCTGACCTGCAGGACGTGGCCGCTCATAAACCAGGAGAGCCCTGAAGATCGGCAGGATGTTAAATGAAATCTCACTTTTGTTAATACTTTGCTTCTACTGTGTGACAGAGCTTATTTATTCGTGTGTAACGGAGCTTATATCCGAGAAAGGAAAAGGACCCAACCCGTTTTTCATTTTTAATTTGAAAGTGGGATTGCTTCTTCTTGGTTCCTCTTCTTCCTCTGTAAGTGAAGGTCTGCATGCTATCACGAGAGTGAATGTGGTGAACATTACATCCGCCATCAGCAAGACTACAAATCTTCCCCCAGACGCTCTGGAAGACTTTATGCATTCCTGACATCTGCGTCCGCACCCAGTAATGAGCAGTGAAAATTTCATTAACATTTTTAATGCGGCGCAAACTACAATGGTTGAAAACCATGGCTGTAAATTACAAAGGTCAGTACCCTCCCCTCAAATATTGAGCTTAACGATCTGTTCTTAATTGTTTTTTGTGCCAGCTGACAGCGATGTGTAGTCTTTTTTTTTTTTTGCCCCAAATGCCATTTATAACATGATTTTGTTCCGATGAGAGAAATGATGATGAGCTCAAAAAACAGGACATTCTTCAACTGCTGTTAACGTCATGGCAACAGTCGACGCCACACGTCTGCCTCTCCTCAAGAATGAGAGCACTTCCTTAAACATGCAACAGAATCGACTCTTCCTCTCTGTCCTTTCCTTTATTTCCTCTCCTCTCCTCTTCTCTCCTTTGACTGTTTTGTTTGCAGTCAGTATTGTCGATGTAGTAAATGTACAACGTAGTAAAAACACAACTTGTACCTCAGTAATCGAGTGGCTTTCAGCAGTTTACAGGTGTGTGTCCTGTCCGCTTCAGTGCAGCGATACTAAATCACCAGTGTTCCATCCACTATCTTCTGCCCTGTGCATTCTCTTTTAATACTGTTGCGATTCTAACCTGATGTAAAACCTACTTTCGATAATTACGTCTCTTCCATTCGTTCGTTGGAGTAAAGAGAGAAGTATCTGCCTGACATCTGTTTCCTGTCTCGGCAGGTTTTGGGATGACAACACCCGTGACGGTGTCAGGAAAGGTGTTCCTCATCTTCTACGGGCTTCTGGGCTGTGCCGCCACCATCCTCTTCTTCAACCTCTTTCTGGAGCGCATCATCACGCTGCTGGCTGTGGTGATGAAGGCCGTGAGGGAGCGGCGAATCAGAAACAGCGGCCTTCTCCCACCGGGCCTCCGTCACGACTTCTCGGCGTACTCCCTCCCTGGCTGGAAACCCTCGGTGTACCATGTGATGCTGATTCTTGGCCTGTCGGCCCTCACTATCTCCTGCTGTGCGTCGGCCATGTACACCCCGGTGGAGGGCTGGGCTTACTTAGATTCGCTCTACTTCTGCTTCGTCACCTTCAGCACCATCGGCTTCGGGGACTTTGTGAGCAGCCAGAGTGCGGCTTATGAATACCAAAGCCTCTACAGGGTGGCCAACTTCCTGTTTATGCTAATGGGTGTGTGCTGCATTTACTCGCTCTTCAATGTCATCTCTATTGTCATCAAACAGGTCCTTAATTGGATGCTGGAAAAGATGAGTTGTTTGTTTTGCCAGCGATGCAACAAAGCCAGCGCCTTCTTGGGCCGGCGCAACGCCATCCGGCCCGGGTCTAAAGGCCGCCAGAGCCGGTTTGGCACTGCGGCGGACCCGGACGGGCCTTGGGACAGTGACACGGAGGGACGCAGACTCTCGGGGGAGATGATCTCAATGAAAGACTTGGCAGCTTCCAATAAGGTGTCGCTGGCCATCATGCAGAAACAGCTGTCAGAATCAGCCAACGGATATCCCCGGACAGTCTGCAACAGCTCCCGCCATAATGGCTTTTCTGGGGGCGTGGGTGCCCTAGGCATCATGAACAACAGACTGGCAGAGACAAGTAACTCCAGGTAGACTGATCTGACAGGAAACACGTGGGAAACACTTTCTCCTCATACTGTGATCAGAGATTCAAAAGAACGGATTGCTGGCTCGTGACACGTGGCACCTGCTGTCATCATTCATTCAGAACCTGGCGATGGCTGGAAGACACAACAAACAAAGAATAACCTCATCTGTAACGTCACATGGACCAACAATCACCTGTTTCTTTAACCTCAGACCAGGAAAAAATCACCAGAAATCTCAAATACCAGTGTTAGGCCGCAGAGTAATTAATCCGCTATACCAGCTCTACATTTCAGACCCACACAGCTGATGAACACATCGATACCTGATAAAGTTCCCAACACTGTATTGCTTTGGCATTTCAGTTTGTCTGAATGTACATATTGAATGCTGATATAGAACATGTGTAATCAATGAACGATATAGCACATAATGATCTATGCATTATATAGCTCATGCATTTTTGCACCATTCTCCACCCCCCCATTCAGTGTGCAAACCCCATTTCTGTGTGTGTGCGTGTTGCAGGATTGTAGTCGAGGGCGGTTTGACGGCAGGTCACACTTAAGGCAAGAGCAATTTTCCCAGCACAAGATGCAGAAAAGCGCAGCTCTGAAAAATAAAATTTCTCCCGAGAGCCTAACTGGCCCTCTTATCAGCTCAGAAAATGCATTAGCAGCCAAAGACTTTGAATTTAAGGGCAGAAGAAGGGACCTCCCTGCTCATTTTTATGCTTACAGCTGTCTGCAAGGCAAACATAAGATAAAGGCTGGCATTGGGTAATTACTCTTTAATGCTTTTTTTTTTAACAGGGTAAATATGGAGCTTCCTGATTGAACTGAACTGGGATTTTCATTTTTGTAGCTCTTCTGTGAAGTAAAGGGTTGTTTTGTTAAAGTCTGCAGACGTGGAAACTGGGCTGATGGAATGTTTGCAGGGTCAGATTGATGCCTTTATTGCTTACAACTATCACTTGCAAGGCGTTGGTGATTGAAGGCCCCGTGAGTGTGTTTGATGCTTTTGCAAATAGGCGAGCGGGAGACGTTACGTCCGTGATGGAAGGAGAGAAATCAAGAGGGGAGCTGCTGGCAGGAGGAGATGAAAAAGGGGTCGTGTTAATCTGCTCCCCTCATATTCAAATTCATGCCCGGGCAAAATAAATGGCTTCATGCTGCCAGGGGCTCAGCATTTCCTGGCAACCATCGTTAACGTTGAACAGCCTCCCATGTCGGCTGTTTTGTCTGCTCCCTAACTTGTTTTCACACACACACACACACACACTGCACCAAAAACCTGCCCCTTCTGTGGTGGTGCATACACAGGCTCTCTTTCTGTCTTCACACTCATCACCCTCACACTGTGACTAGGATGACCTGTGGAATACATGTACTGATGCATCATGTGAAGTGCGTTTCCAGGAAGCTGTGAGTTCGATCTGGGTCTATCCTTTGCTGATTTACGCTCTGCTTGTGCATAGATCTGAATAATTTCCGCACCTCCTCCTTCTCCAGGCTCTCAATGAAAAAATAGAGAAAATGACTCAGGTAGTTAAATCTTCAGGCTCTCCCACCCCCACCCCCACCCCCGCACATACCATTAAGGTAAAGCCATACGAGATAGCTGTACATAAAACAGAGGACTCTTTCAAGTCTATTTTTATACATATATCTTTCAAATATGTACAACAACGACTGTCTCACTGTCACTTCTCTGGCTCAGTCCATCTGCAAAGTGAACCATTTACTCTTTACTTGATAGAGAACAAAAGAAAGGAGCTCTCCAGGTGTTTGACCTCAGTTTGGCAGAAGGTTGATCCCACTCTCACATCTGTAAGTGAAATAAATCCCCCCCCCCCCCCAAGTGACTGTTAACCTAACAATGAAAATGTCTTTGTTACCTACTTGTCTCTACGTGACTGAAGGAATTTGTTATAGAGCACCGGAGTTAACATACACACACTTATCAAGTGACAAAATCATTCCCAACGTGTGAGAATGGCTGTTTAGAATTTTGATGCTAAAACATTTAGATGGATCCATGGTAGCTGCTCCCAGTCCTTCCACTCCAGATGAAGTCTGCTTTGCTAAGAGTTCCTTCAGGACAAGTGTTTCAACCATCTGTCTTACCCACACTTTCAACTGATGTCTCATATGACAACATCTGCCATCTCCTCCCATTAATCATGCAATTGAATTGTGGAACTTTCCCACTCTTCTCAGCTCAACTTCCTGTGCTGAATCTAAAGTGATAAAACCACCCACTTGCACGCCTAATATACGACAGCTGCCTGCAGAAACGGTCGTGTTTACCATATCGATAATCAATATATATATATAAAAAAGGAGAAGCTATGGAATCCATTGTTTGCAGATGTTATACCACATTTAAAGCTGAATCACATGAATGTAGCCATCGTCACACAGACTGGTTAAGTCTTTTTCTTAAATGATGTATACATTTAGTTTTAAATAACTAATGGATGTTTCAAAGGGAAGAGACTTTAATGAGCCGAGTGACACACAGTAGCACTCGAACCTTCACTCTAACCTCACACTATAACCTTCAACATCGATACCGCGGCTCCATTAGGTTGTCAACAACAACACAAGAAAAAAAATGCCCGCATTCAAGATAGTTCAGCACCCCCCCCCCCCCCCCCCATTAGGCCGTCTGTGAATTTAAAAAAGCAGCTGAAATTTAAAAGATTAGAGTGGTATCAATCTTCTCAGAAAGACACAGGACCGGCCGTTGCCACGTGTGCGTTCATTCCTTCAGAACCTCCCTGGGAGCTGACATGAAGGTTTGCATGTTGGTGTTATTACCTAACAAAAATGTGTCAAGCGCAGGGACAACTGAGCAGCAGAGGCATGTAGCAAATGATCCACTGGAGTCTGAAATCAATGTCGGGGCCCCCGCTGTATTTCACTTTGTCCCTCGGAGGCTGAAGGTTGCAGTGGGAGAGGTGTCAGAATTGCTTCCTTTTTTTCTGAAAAGCCAATTACCAATAGTTTCTCCCTCGCTGTACTACATCACTCGAAGCATGCGTGCATTTGTGCGTTTAAACCAGTGAGAAAAGATTGTGCTGTGTGAAACATTACACCTCCGCTGAAGGTTTTTGCCCTCATATCATGTCCATTAGACTGTGTCCTCCAGAAGCCTGCAGTTCTGCACCCTTTTAAGACAGTGAGTATATAGAGTTTAGAAAAGAAATGCATGCATCATGGCTCAAAGTAAATTGCCTTATTTTAGCCCTTGCATATTACATGACGTTCCCTCCTCTGTAAAGATGTGTGTTTTAAAATACAGCCCTTTTGCACTTTGCAAAAATGATCTCCATTGATTGCAATGGTTTTAACTCCCTCAGCGCCCCTCTGTGTCTTCTATAAGAGGAGGTACGAGGTGGTCATACTGTGTTTATGTATCAGCAGAACAACTTCTCAGTTCGTCACATGTGCTCAAACATGACAAGGATGAACATACAGTAGAAAAATTGGATCGCAGCACCACAATATCACGCTCCATAGCTATTTACAAGGCCCAGAATCAAACAATTTGCTTGTAATCAGAGATTGGACTCATGGTTATTGCTTACTTGAATGCTGTTACGGCGCTAATGGCGCCATTATTTCTCCTGCAGAGCTATTATTTGGCGATGCGGCGCATAATGCAGCATCCACGCTGAGGAAGCGCATGCGAATTCTCCCAACCTGAGAGCGCTGAGGCTGTTCGTTTCAGATTTACAGGGGAGCACATTGGAAAAGGCCCAAACCAGCAGATAAACAGCTGAGTGGCTCGGTAACAGAATGATGTATCACTGCTCCGCTTGGCGGGGTAACAAGAATCGGGTCGTTCGGCTCAGATCTGGAGCTCGATTTCCAAATGCTCTCGGTGGGTTCTTTATCACGAAGATGGATGATCTGGAGCCTGCAGCTGCAGCGGCCAGAACCCTAACTGTCACTTCAGGTGTGTGTGATCCACAGATATGTTCAGCTTTGGCACCATCACCCTGGTGTGTGTGTGTCTCATGTTGCTTGCATTGTAATGTGACATGTATGAAAATTCATGTTGTTTGCAAGTTGCACATTTATACCAATGATTGTACTTTTCTATTTATGTAATTAAAAGTAAAACCTATATGAAACAACAGAGAAACACTGATATTGACTGATGTTCTTTGTCACTGTGACACTTACACATGTATGCATATAAATGAATGAAGCACTCATATGTGCTTTTTCTCCCAGTGGGCAAGCTTATCAAGAATCTCTTTTACCAATTACAACGGTTGTAGTATGTTCACCTACTCCCAATCTTCTTGAACAGTTTGTGCTCCACCTGGAACATTTTTCGAGAAGGAACTTTCAAATGTTCTTGGTGGCAAAAGAAAAACACCGAGGGAGTTTTTCTGAGTAAGAGAAAACCTTATTATTATTATTATTATTATTTTCTTTTTTTAATCCTAGAGCACTCATGCTTAGCAACCACCTCCGCAGCACAGTCACGTGGGGCAAAATGACCTGAAGTTGGAGTTGGAGGGTTAATGCTGCAATCCGTCATCTGTGTGTTTTCCTTTCTGTCAGGATTTGTTTTAGGAAACCTCATATTTCAGCATTGGTTATAATGGTCGAAGGGGAACCTGGGTGCACCTGTAGTTATTAAAATGAGTCTAACTCAAGTCAGTTCCAGCGATGATGAATTCCTCTCTATAAAGAAAAGTGCTGCTCTTACTCCAAGATGATTCTCTGACTTTGACACATGGAAGCGGGGGGGGGGAAACACTGGATCTTTCTTTTGTTTTCCCTTACCAGGCATGTCCCTCCGTTTCATTCCCACAGCTTGAACGTTGTGATTTTGTGATTGTTCTATGGGGAGGAACAGGCTGTCGTCAAACCTGCAGCAGACGCCTGACGGGTTTCTTCTGGGACTCAGCTGGAGTCAGAGATGCCTCAGTGTTCTCCCCGCATGCTTTTTCCAGTTTTAAATTAAGAAAATATGAAAACTCTGACGATCCACAGTAATCTAATACACCCGTGTTTTCAAAATGAGGATTATATACGTGCAGCTGCCATGATGTATAGGGGGAGGGAAATTACACTTCAGGTCTCTCCCTCGGGCACACTGGTACAACATCAATAGTCTCAATGTCCCGAGTGATTCGGTTGGCGACTCATTTGTAGTAAAAATCCCATCAAATCCAGCAGTGCTTTGACCGCCCCTTACATGGTCACGGAGGTCCATTCTTATATGAAATATAAACTATTACAGAGACATCATTTAGCCCCACTTGTGTGTCGATGGTGTCTAACTCTAACTCCACCCTGTCCTTTCTCCAGAACAAGTTTGTGCAATAAAAAAAAAGAAAAAGAAATTGACTGGTTTGGACTGGTTGATTTGTTGTTACGTAATTAATGTCGCTGAGGTTTTTGCCTGTTTCTGTCTCGGCCCCAATGCTGATGAATCTGCCTCCCCTCCCCTTCTTCTCTCCTTCCTGTCCAAATACAGGCTTCATGGTGGAGCTATAACATTCCCTTAAACTTGTTTTAACAGTACATTCACTGCTGTAATCTTACATTTCCATAACATTTCCCAGATTATTCAACTGCATCTGCGCTGCTGAAAACACACCCACAGACTAAAACCACATCTGTAGCAAAAAGAGAGAAAAAGAAATGCCTTGGACACCTGGGCTTCTGTGTTTCTAATCAGGCAACTGGTCCAACGATATATATAAATGATATATTATAATACTACATGTACAGTTAGCCTGCTTATTTCCAGACTGCACCCTTTGTTGACACCTTCTTTCACAGTGTAAAACTGAGGTAATGAAATTTGTATCAAAACACGGAGCAAAGGGATCATTTTAATGATGCATAGAATGTATATTAGCATAGAAAGTGATCTTAGGTTGTTTTTTTGAAGGACTCTTCAACAGGAGGCCCACTCTTTAAGTGGGTTCCCATCGAGTGCTACGCTCAGCGATTCTTTACGGTGACTCTGGGGGGGGAGTCCGCTGTCATGCTGCACTGGAATCAGAGGAGACCAAACACGCCCGTTTTCTACGTTGAGGGGCTGAGCACTCTGAGTGATGAGGCAGTTACCTTGTAACATCTGCTCTTTCAATTACCATGGGAGGAGAACGAAGGAGCGAGGGCTCTGCAGATAAGGGGAACTCACCAGTTCTACTAATGAAGTTTAATGTGATCCTGTCCTCAGATTAGACACAGTGGCATTCCCGGCTGCAGAAACTCCGGAGTGTCATCTCTGTTAAGTGGAAAGAAGCAGGCGGTTCACAGCAGATAAACTTGAATGAATGCTAATGAAGTCATGAAAGGAGGCAACGTGAGATCCTTTCAGCTAAACACCTTTGTGACGCACGGCGGTGATTTCAGCTTCAACTTCTCCCTTTATCTTTAGCAGAGGGAAGAAAGGTCCAGATTTGCCAGAAAATATCCATCTTCTGTATGCAAGTGGTGGATTGTTGAAATCCTGGCTTCATCCTGACATTGTTGTGAGTCTTTAGAAAAAATGAGAAAATCAAAACAACTCAAATATTGTAAGCTTCTCCTTAGTATTCATTATATTCTTGCCCTCAAATCGATCAACGATCCCAGACATAGATGCAAATTTAACTGCGTCTGCAAGATGGCAAATTCGTGCAGTGTGTAAAGAGAAGGCAGAATTAAATATGCAGATTTCCTATCTTGCACCCACACGATGAAGCTGTTATTATTTCAAACCGGGTCTGACCTCAGACACAAACGTTCTGCCTGCGCCAGCTGCAGACAGCCAAACAGCACAAACATTTGAATGAAGTCCTTTCAAAACGAAGAAATAAAAGTCCTTTCAGTCCATAGCAGGGAAGTGAATTTGGGTTTGCATTGTAATTCCATCTACACAAAGAGGGCAGAAATTGCAGCGATGATGAGAAACTAACAGCAGTGGGGGGGGGGGGGGGGGGGGGGGGGGGG